>JAHWFP010154052.1:62353-72535 GCA_023313725.1 Lithobius niger | reverse complement strand
ACGATAGATACTCGAAGGCATTTCTTGCATGACGTGCATCAATACTTTGGACAAGAGGGCCGACATCTACATGAATGAAACCCAAAAGTCTCCCATGTATATACCAGGTTTCTCATAGATTTTCTGGATCAGTTCCTTCACGCCATCAATCCTCAAGATCATGGTGATCTTTCTGTAGAACTTAACCGTTTCTCGGTACGCGCATTGCATAGAATGTTGACTTGAGGTTCTTCTTAATGTCATCTGACATGTCACCCTTATGCTCAAGAACGTCTCTCAGTCGTTTTTGCATAAGAGACTCAAATGTACTCGAATAGGGCTTTCATTTGAGCCAAATATGAAGGTTTTACGACGATTTTGAAATACACTGTTTTGAGGTACAAATTGCCGGCCATCTTGGAATTGAAAGCAAAAAAATAGATCAAATCACAAAAACGACTTCAAAAATGAATTCCTTGAACCCCAAAACCATAATAACCATATACTATACAGGATTGAAGGCCACACCGTTGCAAAGGTAATTTCCAAAATGGCAGATGGCAGCCATTTTTAATTAGGGCCTTTCACGGACTTAGCCTACACTTTTCGGAGGGGCATGGGGGCTACATTTTGTATTTTATTCGTCATAGAAGACAAATCCATCAAGAAACGAACCTTAACTCTCCACGGTCAAGGAAGTGCCGAAAATATCCCAACTAATAATAATAAGTACAGGGACTGACAGAGAACTCTCTGAGTAGTACAAACCTCTGAAAACCAATGGCGGAAGTCCTGCCCCTAAGCCATACTGACACGGCTTTGATTTCTAAGGTCGCTGGATCAATTCTGCGCTCAGGCAGTCTGACATTTAAAATATAAAAAACCACCGTAAATAGGTTTGTATCTGTATTTACTTAACACTTCTCGAGTTCATTTGGCTTTTCGTCTGCTTTATACAACCGAATATAAAACCAATGGTTGAGTAGGTTCAGGAAAATATGGATGGAGGAACTTCTATACATATATACGTGATAGCGAGAGAATTGCCAGTTTAACTGATCCAATCTTAGTGAGCCAAGGGAAATTTACGGTTCGCTGTGGGACCTTGAGAATAATGACTTCTCTTTGTTTACTAAGTTTGGCCCCCCTGTCGGTACCGAAAGATTGCTTCGTGAATTTTCAGTGCTGAAATTGTAGGTATTAATTACTCAAATATATAGGGCTAATCACATGCGGTACCGTCCAGTTAAGGCCCCCATACAACAGCCGTACTCCCGAAAATGTAGGGAACAGACAGCAGAAGGCATCCTTGCAGGTTATAATCCCAGTTAGCCCAAGTTATTCTTTAGTTGGAGGCGTAGTCAGTATTTACATTTAAAAACCTCTTAGGTTATGATTTACTTTACAACGCATTTCTAGCATGCATTTTTTACCCCAGCCACATAGTTATTTTTACAGGTTTCGTGGTTGACAAACAGTGATCAACCTGTTTTCTTGCTGAAACATACAAATGAACAATTATCCTTGTTGAATGGATTGACACTGGGGTAACGACCAAGCCAGACATCCCTTGCTACACTACTAGTAGGACATACACTGCTATGGGTACAATCAATGTACGTTATGATCGAACCAGCTTTAAATTAACAACACTGTGTAAAAGATTGTGCCTGAAAATCTCTTCGGCTACAACAAACCAAGACGTGCACTGCCTCAGAATTAATATAATTTACACACCCCGGCACGTTTCATATTACCTATTTTATGTTATAAAGAGAACTTTCTTGCAGCACCTCAAAATGTTCATGAGTATCCAAAAAGTCAAGCTAAAAGCAGTTCCGTTAATTACTGTGAAATTAATTAACCAAACGACAAGGAGATCGTAATGTATAGTTCGAGAAGTCTGTTGTTTACGTCTGGGAAGCTGCACCTAATTAATTGTTCGTCTCCTAGAAGCTACACTAAACAGATTATTTACTGCCAGGATGCTAGACTGAAACCAGTGTTTACTTCCTTGAGCCAGCAATGAAATAATTGTTTATTACATTGAGGCAACACTGAAACCATTATTTGTTGCCAGGAGGCTACACTTAAACCATGTCATACGTAGAGGAGGCTGGCACCGAAATATTTGTTAACTTACAAATGGTTGCACTGAAATAATAATTTGTTTTCAAAAGGCTGTTTTGAAATAGTTATCCAGTACTAACAGGCTGCCGTGTCTTGTTCAGAAGACATTGTTACTCACAACTTCTAGCTTCAGAAATTTCACCTACGTTTTAAAATTATATTTCCATTTTTTCTAGATTTTTATAAAAAAAAATGTACTTTGTGCACATTAAGTGTGACTCGCTCGTACGTAATTGTTTCAGTTAAAAGAGCGCACGAGGTCGACTGACGTAATATGCTAGAAGTAATCAGCCATCCACGCATTAACAAGTGTTGATGGTGAACTACGATGGTTTTTAAGCAATTTATTTGCTTGAGCATTAAACGTAAAACTTAATTAAATTTCATTAAAACAGCAACTAGCCTGTGCCAGTACCTTTTTTCTTTCCTTCTTACTCTTGTATTAGGGCAACGAAAATATTTACTTAATTATCCAAATTCCTTTTTCACATTGATTACTCTTAAAATTTTTTGTTGGTGATGAGGAGGGAGTGGGTCAGAGAAAATAATTGAATGAAGTTGCGAAATTCCTTCTTCACGTTAGTGTTACATCGTTGATATTGATTACTTTCGCGCTGTGAAACTTGACATTAATTCTTTCTTTTAAATTTTTTTTCTTTAGGCTTCGAGCTTCGTGATGTAAGAATCCGTACAAGCGCCAGGTTGGAATAATTTGGTTTTGAAAACAGGAATGCGCCGCCCGATGGCTAATAAATATTCAACGAATATGTACAGTCATGAGGTTGCTCTGTAGTCTTTTAAGGCATGAAGCTCGTTCAAGGGTAAAGTAAACAATGTTTTTTTTTCTTCTGGTAGTGGCTCAATACCCACAATGCATAAGAGCAACTATGTAGACCACAGTTCGGAAAAAGCACTCTCCCGTATGCTTCAAGGATATATAAGCCTCAATAAAGCTTTGTCACATATTGGTCAAAGCGTATAATGCTTAGCTGTAATCACGTAAAGTCCACAACAATACTCTAATGGTGTTGCAAGGTTTTACGGTATTTCACAATTGTGCTTCAGCTTTTGTTTCAGTATTGGAGTGCTGCAGTTCTTCGGCAGTACACAACAGTGTTTCAAGCTTCTGAAGCATTCCACAAACGACTGCAAGCATGGCACCTACTCAGTACTGGGTAACGCGTTGCTACCATAAAACGTCAAAAGATGTTAAAATATACAATATCAGAGAAGTTACATAACAAAGACAAAATACTCAAGCTCGGTAACTTAGATGTAGTGACTTTATCGAATTAAAAATGCAATACATGTTATTTCGGCCACAGTTTGTAGTGAGTTAAAGAGTACAGCATTAAAATAAAGGAAAATCATCCAATGTTGGTGTTTGAATGAACGATTTACAGATTGCAGCTATATAGTTTTATTTCTGTCCTTTTAAAAGGATAAAAGGTGCAGAACACACTACAAGCTAAGGTCGATCTTTGGTGTGCTACATTTTAAAATTCAGTGCAATCTCTGGATCAAAGTTGTAATAGGGCAGTAGTATTTTTTGTAATATGTTAAAAACCTTGCAATTTGTCAAATTAAAAAGGCAAATACGAAAACACGAAAAGCTTAAGCATGTCACGTCTAAGGAAACTCGTGTTAGCGAAACCCCCAGTGCCAACACCCTGTCATCTTCTAGAGCATACATTAGATTATACAAGACCCACTGCCGCCACGAAACTTACCTTTAAGTACTTCACCTTACAATAAAACCCCTATAAACTACCTATACACCTCCTTATAAAAACTCTCTTTTCGATAAAGAATAATTCTCTCTTTCAAGCTTTGTTTTAATGTTATCCTTTAAAATGAGGAAAAAGAAACTTGTGATGAAGTAAAAGAGCAAAAAATGGCCAACCATAAAGCAAATCATTACAACGTTTCGACCCTCAGATCGGAGTCATATCAAGCAACTAAAATTAAAATTAAAAGCTCAAAACGAAATTTGGTCATTGTATTGTAAAGGGAACCATAAATGGACGATGATGAAATTCAACAACTACGCCATGACAATTCGGACGAGGCCGAATATATTGAAATACATTTATAACAACGTCGTAGAAAAGGAGACCAACTCAATGTCGGGACGGCCCACATAGTCACATATATAATGGGACGATATGACTTTATGGGTTGGAAATATTCAAGACAGTCCACGTTATAAATTCCGTCCTATGCAGTCACATGTTCCGATTTTGTAAGCATCAGCTGCGATCGTTTTGGCACTCACGATAGTGAGTTGGCCTCCACCTATAACACGTTGCTATACATTTTTCAAGTGTGTTCGGCCTCGTCCGAGTTGTAATGAGATAGTTGTTGTCTTTCCTCATTGTACCTTTATGCGTCCTTTTTGTGTCATAACCACCAAGCTTCCCTTTTGCTTTTGATAATGGCTCCGATCTGCGTGTAAACTGTTGCAGTGACAGGTTTACGCTTTTTTGGGGCTTTTTAACTTCATCATTATCATTAATCTAACCAACACGTTGTACTTCCTTAGATGTGCTACGGCTTATTTGTTTTTAATTTTTCACCTTTTACCTTGATTGTAATGTTTGAATGGTTAAAAAATGCGTTATGTCTTGTTAAAAAAGACACTCAAGCTCGACGCATAAAACGTTTAAAGCACCAGTACCTAATATTTCGGAGCAATACAGTGGTTGGCTCCATTTGGTTGGCTTCAAAGGTTAAAAATAAAAACAAATTCGCACACTCAACAACCACCTTACCAGGTCGCCATGGCGACCCGGTAAGGTGGTTGTTGAGTGTGGTGGTTGAGTGTGGTAAGGTGGTTGTATTGCTCCGAAATATTAGTTACCGGTGTTTTAAACGTTTTATGCGTCGAGCTTGAGTGTCTTTTTTAACGATTGTAATGTTGTTCGATGATTTGACGAAGGTCGGGCCGACATTTTGAATTACTTGATAACGGTTCCGTTCCTGTTTTTTTATTGTGTGCACCTAAATAGCTTACCTTGTTAGACATTGCCCTGGGAAAAGGTTGAGGTAAAAGGTTGAAGCAACAAAGAAGTACCTGGATATACATTTTTGATTCTTTGCCCTCTTCTGTAACAGTCGTCAGAATCAATACATCTCGGTCATACGCATTGGATATATGTTTAATACATTTTTCACAATCGTGAATCCAACTTACAGAACTCACTTCGACAAGCAGTAATCAAGAAAAATGAAATGCCATCACCAGTGATCTCTTAACAAACTATAGAGATCAGTAGGTGATGCACATCCCACCGTTTGCTTCGTACCTTAACTATGACGAATGGAAGTGGGTCTCTATCTCTAACAACTTGGCACTTTATTTTGAAGATGGAAGGCCCATTCACCTTCCTCATAATTCTCGGAATAACTGCCACGAACATAGATCTTTGTAAGAATAAAATACCCGGGGCGCAGATAAATTACTTCTCAATCGTAAGAGTATTTCCATGCACTTACTTTTAGTGTAGTGGTTCGAAATGAGCATAACGATTAAACCTGGGCGTAGTGAACTGTCATTGCTGCAAAGCAAGACCGAATTTGTTTTATATTGACGTTGAAAATATTGGCTCTACATATAAAAAAATGATTCACATACATAAACCTAATAGCAGCGGGATTTACATATTACAAAATAACGACTCTTTATGACAAATCTTTGTTTTAAGTGGCAATTGGTGCAGCCGTTGGAGGATATGAAGCTGTAATTTGAATGAGGGGAGGGTGAAAATAACTGGGCTACACCGTACTGCCAGCTAATTATTATTATTTTTTTTTTTACAATTAGTATTTCTGTGGACGTACCTGAAGTAATATGGGACCGTTTTTCGTTATTAAAATCAAGTAGGAGAAACGACTTAATTTTGACATCATGGGCAAAAAATAAATGAAAATATAACCTTCACAAGTTTCTAACCCTATTAACCATTGGAAAGCCAGTAAACGCCAGCCACCAGCCAATCAGGCCTCCTTAACAGCAACGACCAAAAGGTATTAAACTGTCAGTTACATACCTCCATCTTGTTCGAATAGACTGTCATTATGGTCTTCACTGCCTAACACAAACCCGACAGGACTCCATTCAACAAATTTATCGTAATTAACGACGAAGCCTACCAGAATCATTGCTCGTCTCATTGAAGCACGTGATGGCTTCCCTACAAATATCGAATGTCGGATGTCGGATATTCATTGGTTACCATGGTGACCGAACGACCTGTCGGAACTATAAGCTAGCTTGGACAAGGTCAAAAAGCCTGCATTGCTTTTCTGCTTGGGCGTAAAAGGCCAAACGAATAGTGCTCTTAATCGCCGCTAATATTCCAAAAATAAACTACGGAGTCAGTAGCAACTGCAGTATGTCAAAAACCAAATGCGGTTCCTAAATTAAGGATACATAGTTGAAAATAAATTATTAATAATTGGCATAAAACTTTATAATGTAACGAATCGGATTCTATTTTAAATCTAAGAAACAACATTTTCATTAAAAATAAAATACGTATTTACTTTGCTTCATATCGTCCTACAACAATAGTTTGCTTTAAAGGTAAGGTATAGGTTACTTTCAGAAAGTTTGTGATTGATCGTTGGGGGAACAAAGCTGCTTTATCCATCAAGGTGGAGATACAAAATACAATTCCTACGAAACTAAACCAAACAATGAGTGCACTTGGCAACAATTTGTAAACCTTCGTCATTTGTGCAAACGACTTAAGCAAGAAATCGCCGCAAATAAAACTAGGCAGTGTTATGCAAGTTGGAGACGGTACATACTCGTTTCATATACGACTCGAACGTACTTTAAGAATCCATAATTTTTCTCAACCACTTGTTACATTCTGAATATAATAAAAATATCTCGTGCAAGTGTTCCTTATTTTTCCATCTTCAGAATTTAACTCGTGATTGACAAAACTTATCGATAAAAAACTACGGTCTCGTGATTTTACTACTGAAAAAATTGGTACAGCACTCCCTTTAGCAGAATTCTGCATTTCCCATGGTTGAATTGTCAGTTCAAATATTTAGTAATTATATAAGTTCTAATACTTATCTGGCTGCCATCTTATTTTGTTAAAGAATGGGAAGGAACATTAACCAGAGATTATTCTCAGTATAATTCGTTGGGTTTACTCGTTTTACAATATGCGAAATAAAAAATTGCAACGTAAATCACTATTTCCTGGCACTTTTAACGTTGGAACATATTTCATGGCCAGGTTACGTTCTGCCTACGTACACTACGGTAACCACTATGACTTTGCCCATGCATTAGATCATTATTTAGTGAATTTACCTAAAAGCTAACACTAACGAAACACCCAGTAATACAGAACCATAAATTAACTATTGTAGACTTTCACATGTTCTCTTAACCTAAAGACGTACGTTTTTAGCTTCACATGGCTTTAGGTTGTGTGTAAACTGTCGCGATTAACCTTATTCGAATGGTGGCTTTTGGTCGCATTTTTTAGTAACATACCAAACAACGTTTTAACAAATATTTTCATTGTTGTGACATGATTAAGCCGATTGTTTCAGCATTTTATTTTCATCACGTTGTAGTGCATAATAATTAGATAAGACTATGAAACGGTCAAATTCAAACATAAGAATGTGCAACATATTGACACAATAACTCGGTGCAACACTACCAAATGCTTCTACTCCAATAATGCACTGGTTTAAATATATTTAAGCGCTATTTATGCAAATATTTATGATAATTGTTTTGACTAATAGACTTTTCACTGGCGTGGGTCTGTTATTAATTATTGTATCCCGTGTAAAGCTAATATTGCAGCCGGGCAGTCTTGTTTTTTTTTTAATTAATTGATTCGTCGAATTGTGTCGTGCAGTCATCTATGTTTATTACAATGATTAAAGAAATAGTCAAAGTTTTATACCACACGCATATGGTTCTAGGCGTGGATTCCGAACAGTGAACCATTGTTACAAAGCCATTGTCGCGAGAACCCACTAGTGGATTCTCCGAGAACTCCCAATAATGTAGCAAAGAAAGTTTGTCGAAAGAATAGTTTCATTGTTGTCTGAAAGGGTATTTCAGAATCAAACTAGAATGCAGTGGCACAAGCAAATTTCATGCTTAATCATGCTTACTTATAATATTTTTTTTATATTTATGAGTAATACAACCAAACCAATTTATGAGTAATATTTCTTTGTTATTCCTACCGATTAGACGTTAAATTATTTGATTTGAAATACGTTAACATAACACAACAAACTTATAAAATACACCATAAATCATAAAATACACCATAAATGAATCAGCAACGTAGCTACGACTCGAACCACATGCTAACGATCAGCTAGTTAAGTATGCTGAAAACTAAAACAAATCAGTTTGTGGATAGGTCTCACCCTATCCGATGTAGGTTGCCTCCCAGAGAAGCCTCATGCTAGCAATGCTGGCACAACCATCTGTCGTATTTTGATTGTTTTTAATGTATTTGTTAAATATTGAGCTTTCGAATACATGTATATTTTTGTTAATTTTACGTTAATTGATTTGCATTTGAAATATGTTAACATAATACAACAAAATCATAAAATACCTACGGGAATACAACACTTCAACTGTTCAACACCAGTTCTACTTGTAAATATTAACCAGTTCTATTTGAATTGAAAACTAAAACTACTTAGTTTGAGGATAGCTCTCACCCTACCCGACGAAGGTTGCCTCCCAGAGAATCTTATTGCTAGCCATGTTGACACAACCGTCTGCTATATTTTGATTTTTTTAAATTTATTTGTTAAATATAAAGCTTTCAAAATACACGTTTATTTATCGAACTCACGTACAAGTAATCAATAAATAAATGGGTAGTATTGATGGCGCCCATTTGTCTCTCCGTCCTTTAATTGCACGTTTATTGTCTTACGGCTACACTATTCAAGATTCCGAAAGCATCTGTCATCGCACAATGCCGAATAAACCAGTTAGCCAACACTGGTTCTCTTCTTTCATTTCTTGATTGTTACTCGATTCCGAACTACCCCGTCACCGTTCATACCGTGCAAACCCAATGCCAAATAGCCCTTTCAAACAACTAAAAAATATGTAAGAGAAGTCGTCTGAAGGGGCTGTTTGCCGTTAAGTTTCCGCGGTATGAACGGTGATGGGGTATTTCGGAATCGAGTTACAATCGACAAACACGAGCACAGAACCCTTCACCAAACAAGCGATAACAATGATGTCTCTGTGTAAACATTGTTCACGCACAGTCGACTTGTTAAACTTCTGAATTAAAGAACGTCAGCACGATTTGTTGATTGTTACAGCCACGACTCGTTGATTGTTGCCAGAACTCACTCGACGCCATTGGTTATCCTATGCGTAAAGAATCTACCCAAAGTCAAAACTGGCAGGAAAAGCCGCCATGTTTACAAGACATAATGGCTTTGGAAAGTAGAGATATCATCTCACAAAATAAAGGCCATCCAAGTAAACCACGACGGAGCAACTTTCTCCTCACTCAATCGTAAATTACAACCGTGGGCCGATTGTTATGTGACATACGATTCTTTGATCGTGTTTGGGATTCATTGATCGCAAGATGTTTGCTGCCATTTCCGTCGTGGTTTGTTTGGGCGGCCTCGATTTCGTGGGATGATATCATTCGTTTCTAAGGCCATTTCGTTTTGTAAACTTGGTTGCCTTTCCCTCCAGTTTTGGTTTTGGGTGGAAACCACGACTCTTGAAGGACTTGACACAATCATTATGAGAAATTGTTTCAAAATTGCGCAGTAATTTGTGAAATATTATTATACTCTCTTTTACAGATGTTTGGTTGCATGGCGTTGTATTTTCATTTAATGTTTTTTTATGTTTTTATTTTGTAGCTACAGTTTATTAGCTTTTTGAAGATTTTACAATCTTTTTTCTAATATTACACAATTGTCATTTACTTAGATCATTTACAAGGATCATCACAAGGCCGTATGCTGACTGACAAAACCACGTATTACAGTGTCACTGTTCACGTCACCACATTATAAACAAAGGAA
>JAHWFP010154052.1:35561-62343 GCA_023313725.1 Lithobius niger | reverse complement strand
TGGTAGAGGACGTTATTAAAAACGCAATTATTTAATTATATTATCAGTGGGCGTTATTCTATGACGTTTAAATGCAAAGTTATGCTTATTAATAAATCTTTTCAACCCTGAATAACATGCACTTTTTGGGGAGTGGACCTTATACAGAGTGGATGTTATTCAGAATTCCCTATGCTTTTTTGACAGCTGAATTTGAATTTATTCGTAATAATATACTGGCCTCAGGATTTCTTGGACTTATTCATGTTTCCTGTTACGTTCCTCAGGATAAAGACAGTGACGTAAACGGGCATCTGAACTACCATCCTGCTTTATTTTAATGTTTAATCAATTTTATGTGCTTACTGAAACAGCTGCTTGGTTCTGTCCCGATTTATTTTATTAAATTCGCTCTGGACTAACATTTTCAGCCTTTTATGTTAACAACACAATCGTTAACAACTTTGTCCTACGATCAGACTACACATAATTTACGCCACTGGTGTAGTCCTGATTTGACGGGGCGTTACTCAGTCGCCAAAAATTTGATCCTTGACGGGAAAACACACCCTTTGGGCCATCAAGTCATTGAGGGTTTACTTGCCTGTAAGGGAATGAGTTGCAGACGACGAAAATCAAGGCCGTATTCAAGTCATAATAAATTAATATTGCTTTTAACTGTTAAGCTTATTTCACGAGGAAATAATACTTAGGAACTTTAACGCATTACACACAGCAGTATGTTGACCATGGTATCCAGCACGAGAGACAGCATTACCATAACAAACCCCATTTTATTAGTTTTCCGTGCAGCGAAAGCAACGGTTTTGTCCGTCCTTCCGCCGTCTCTTTCAAAGAGAAACGGTTTTCACCAAGATTCAGCATCCAAAAGTTAGTCATAAGGAATAAAATTAAACCAGAAGTATTAAGAGTAAGTCGCCCGAAAGTGACTGGAATTGGCAGAAAATTGAGCCAATCATCTGCAGAACGATAAGAGAGAGAGACGAACTGTTTTCACCATTACATTCAGCGTCAATAAAAATCGTTAAAACGAATAAAAAATACCGCAAGTGCAAAGTGGAGTTGGTCTGCAAGAATTATGTTCACAGATTTTATTTTCTGCAATTCGGTTCTGACGAGATTATCGATTTTTTTAAAGAAACAAAAACACACCTGAGCCAACAGGAAGAACACAGTTCACAGTTCTACTTGAATTTTCGGAGAAAATACCGTTCTCCTTCTTCAGAAAATCACGCACAACTCGGAGGAAAAATAGGTTCTCACATAACCATACGTAAACAAAAATTCGAAAGGATGCGCGTGGAGGAGCAGACCACTGATCTATATACCTTCGCTTCCAAGGAAATTCTGATTTTGATGAGAAGTGGAAACTCCTTGGAAGCGAAGATGTATAGATCAGTGGTCTGCTCCTTCACGCGCATCCTTTCGAATTTTGTTTACGTATGGTTATGAGAGAACTTATTTTTCCTCCGTGTTGTGCGTGATTTTCTGAAGAAGGAGAACGGTATTTTCTCCGAAAATTCAAGTAGAACTGTGAACTGTGTTCTTCCTGGTGGTTCAGGTGTGTTTTTGTTTCTTAAAATGTCTTTGCAAAACCACTGTTATCCCTGTTTACCGGTTTTCGTTAAATCTCGAGTCTATTGAGCCCAAACAAACTTTTACAAAAAGTGTTAAATACATTTGGCTGTTTACCATGGAGAACGTCCAAAACGGTTTGAATTAAAGAATAACCTCAAATCCAGGGTTCGTACTCGCCTGTTAAAACGTATATTTCCAGCGGACAGTCAATGACCGTAAATTCAAGGACTAAAACAAATAATAACATGAGACAATTAAAATACGATTTTCTTTAATGGCTAGCTTCAAACCAAGACAGGGTTTAAGTGCCAGATTTTGTTTAGCTAATAGAAAGTGGTAAAACACAAATACTAAAAATAAACAATGAAGAAATCACAAGGTAAAGAGTTACCAAAGCAAACAATCAGCATAAAAGACTTGCCTTGTGTTTTCTAAAAAGTCCAGTATTTAATGTATATTGTTTGCGTCGTTAAAAACGCTGGCACTACAGTAGCTATAATTTGGTTTCAGCTTACTGATTAATTTTTTTTTCTGTCTACGTTGTGTTACGATAAATTCTTTTTTAATTTCTGTTTCAACATAAATTGCACGACGATGACCAACACAGAAAATGGAAATGCCACTTTCTATCATGGAATTTTCTGGTTTATCAAGGCTGGGAAAAATCTGGCCTGGAATTTCATTTTATTTTCCCGGATATTTGCAGAATCCAGGTATTCAAAGATTCGTACGAAACCTGGAAAAAAGAATGAGAAAGAGTTAATTTATTCTGTATTTTATGCAAGAACACCTACGAAACTAGTGACGTCATTCGTGAGTACCAGACGTGGGTGTGTCTTCTCCGCTGAATTTCGTAAATTTTCTGCTATTTGCCTGACATTGTCCGGCCAAACCTCGCATGTCTACTTCATGAATCATTGGTGACTGTTTGGCGGCGAACCGTAATAACTTTTATTCGCATCACTTTTATTCGCATACTTTTTAATCGTGGTTTTTTTATTTACATATATATATATATATATATTTTTTTTATCGGAGTGCACCGACAATTTATCACGAATCAAGGGGAGAGTCCAATGCAGACTGCTATTGATCGGAGGAAGACCTGTTACTTCGAAGCTGAATCCCACACCCCTCCACCTTTTTCTACATCGCCAACCACTGATTTGGGATCCACAGCGAGTCTAAATGACTCCGTCAAGAGGTTACGAACTGCTTTGGCCACAGCCAGTCTTGAAAAAGACCTTGATCTACGTGATATCTCCCTTAAACTGGACCTGATCACTTACATTTACAAAACATATCAAAATTTGTGTACAGGATCGGTTCGCCGCCCTGGAATCTGTGCTTTTCTCGAGATTAGATGAACTGACAGCGAAATTGGAAGAGAAATTGACCAGGATTGTTTCTGCTCCTTTGGTTGACCGGTCCCCAGGTGTAGTTTCGGGCCTGGAAAATCTTCAACCAAATCTCGTCTTCAAACTTAAATCTGTCCTGGCTTCCGATGGCCAGGGTTCCCCAGTGCTACTGTCATCACACATCGATGTCTTACCCATCTCTAAACCCACATCTGTGCCTATATTAAACAAACAAGCAAAAATCATACAGCCTAAACATTTTCCAGCCATCGATATTTCCTTACCCAGCACGTCTGCTCAACCCGCCTTTAAACTACCACCAAATGTTACAACCCGTCGAAATCGAAGAAAGACCGTTTGCCACTCCCCAACATGTGGTTCGAGTTCTGCACAAAAACAATCTGCTGATCACAATGAAAATGCAACCATCTCAAATAACACTGAACAAATCGCTCGTCTAAACCGTTTAAATCCTGTGAATACCCACAACCAGTCTTCCAACCCAGTCCTCCATACCCAGTCCTCCAACTATTCATGGTCAAACGAGAGGCAGGTTGTCGTTATTGGCGATTCAAACACAAGATCTTTGCGTACAAACCTACACCACAAATCTGCAACTTGGACCTACCCTGGGTGCCAAGTACACCATATCCAATGTCGGATTCCCCAAATCCTTTTGAACACCGATCCAAATGTACATGTTATTATTTGTGCAGGTACTAATAACATTGAGGTTGATAATCCACTGTCCATCGTCGACCAGGTATCAAATTTAACCTCAGTGGTGAAACATGAGAGACCTCTTGCTAAGATTACTCTTATTGGTCTGTTCCCTCGTGTGAACAGCCCAAGGTCGGTGGAAGACATCAAAGTGTCTCGTGTAAATTTTTTTCTGCGAGAAAGATGTATTGCGGAAAATTTGAGTTTTATCTCTCTTGACTACCAACTAATGTCCCATCGAAACTTTATGGCACGGGATGGCATTCACCTAACAAATTTAGGTAAGAAATGCCTTTCTGAAGAAATCAAACTGATACATCAAGGCCTAAATCCAGTGGCTGAAGATCCTATTCAACAAGAAAACTTTCACCATTAATTGGGAACTTTATTGGCATATCTGCAAACCCACATGGTCCTGCAAAAAACTGTAATTACACATCCTACTTCTGACGAAAATTGTGGAACTAATACTCCTGGTCCTCGTGGTCAACAAATGGCAGCTCGTAATATTAGATGCCTTCTTTTAAATGCCAGAAGTATAAATGCAAATTTGTGTGCTCTCCACCAACCACTTTCCCAAAATAACTTCGATCTTTTTTTTATAACCGAAACATGGCTGACCAGTTCAATAACGGATGGTATGGTTTTAAACGGGCTTCCTTTCTACATTTTTCGACGTGATAGGATCACACATGCTGGGGGTATTGCTGTAATCTTCCGAAAGGGTTTAATCCTCTCTCTCTCTAAATTTCCATCTGGGGTTGAGGCACTCTCTGTTAAAATTCCTGATTTTAAACTCAATTTCATTTTGTGCTACATCCCACATGACCATGCTGAGGAACCAGTTATCAACACTGCACTCTTTATTAAATCTGCGCTACTTCAGGGGTTCTCGAACGTCATACTTGGCATTTTAATTTACCTACAGTCGATTGGCATACTTTTTCGTCCACTGATCGTATCCACAGTGCCTTTCTGGAGGAAATTGCAGACTGTGGTTTCATCCAACTCTTCTCGAAACCTACTAGGGGTCAAAACATCCTTGACATCATTCTTACGGACGACGAACGTGCCGTAACTTGTGTTAATGTCTTAGAGGGACTTGGGGCTAGTGACCATTATATGGTCTCGTTTATTTTAAATCAACAATTATCCACCATAATAAATCGCAGCACGAAGTCTATTAATTTCCCTATTCTTCGGAAATGTTTGGACAAGATCGATTGGTATGCTGAAATAGCAAATTTCACTGATACACAACCTGCCTGGGATTTCTTTCTCAAGCATGTACGCACATGTACTGAGCACTGTACTGAATCTTCAATGCCTAAACAACATAATGGACCTGTCTGGTCAAAAGAGTTACAAATCATCAGAAGAAAAAAGCTTTCTGCTTGGCGTAAAAGACGGCTACATCCGACGCCAAATAACTTAGCAAATTACCGACTCCTACAGAAATCTTACGTACAGTGTTTATCTGTGCTCTATACCAACCGGGAAAAGAAAGTCTTAAAGGAGGGAAATCTTGCAGCTCTCTTCCGTTTTTATAAATCCAAATCTAAATCATCTCGTACATTACCACCCCTTGTGGTTGATGGATGTCTGCTTACTTCAGCTATTGATAAAGCTGAAACTTTTAATTCAGAATTTTCAAAACACGGAATTATTGATGACGGACTTGCACTTCCCATTAACGACATGCCTATTTTAAATGACTCCTGTTCCGAGATAATCTTTAATATTGCCGATATTAAAGAAGTCATTCACCACCTTAAACCTAGCCACTCAGTAGGCCCTGACGGTTTTTCTGCTCATTTCTATCACCAAATTGGTGATCAGGTTGCTCCGGCCTTGACAAAAATTTTTTCTCTTTCCTTCAGTACTGGCGTCTTCCCTTCGGTGTGGTCGACTGCAACTGTGTTCCGGTTTTTAAAAAGGGCAATGCTGCCAGACCACAAAACTATCGCCCAATTTCCCTTACTGTTATCCCATGTAAAATTTTCGAAACCATCGCTCGAAATGTAATGATGGCCTTCATCAACAAACATCACATTATTAAAAACGATCAGTTCGGTTTTTTACCTGGCAGATCCACTACCCACCAACTTTTGCTGGCACTTGACAAATGGTCTGAGGCATTGGACATTGGGGTTGGAACTCAGATTATCTTATTCGATTTCAAGAAGGCTTTCGAGTCCGTCGTCCATTCTAAACTGTTATTTAAACTGGAATCTATGGGTTTTGCTGGTAGGCTCTTGGAGTGGATAACTGCATTTGTTTCCGGACGTACCCAACGGGTGTCTATTGAGGGAAAACTCTCAACTCCCTTGCCGGTTATCAGCGGAGTGCCCCAGGGCTCTGTCCTGGGGCCACTACTCTTCATCTTATACCTTAATGACTTAAATTGTACCTGCGACTTGGTTTCCCAAGAAAAATTCGCGGATGACCTGAAGCTTCACACACCAGCCATCTCCTCGGTTGATTACTTTAATTTTCAACACGAAATTGACCGTGTTTACGATTGGTCCATCACTTGGCAGCTCCCGCTTTCTTCTGAGAAATGCTTCGGTTTTCGTCTGGGTAGACCATACGATTCCCCCACTCTATATCTGGGTACCGAGGTCCTCGGGGGGAAACATGAAAATGTTCGAGACCTTGGCGTCTGGTTCCAGTCTAACCTCAAATTCTCTACTCACTGTGACACCATTTCTGTGGCTGCTAGTCGTAGGCTTGCCATTGTCAACCGCTGCTTCTGCTCTGGATCCGTGTTCACAAAGCTTTGGGCCTTCAAAGTTTACGTGCGCCCTATGTTAGAGTACGCGAGTCAGGTTTGGTCCCCGCACCTGCTGAAGGACATTGACAAAATAGAGTCAATTCAAAGGAGGTTTACCAAGTCGCTTCCAGGCCTTAGAAACTTAGCCTATCGCGATCGCTTAAAATCATCCCAGAGTGGAACTCACTTAGTGATGAGATAGTCTCGGCCCCATCGCTTCCATCGTTTAAACATAAAATAACAAAACTAAACCTGAGTGGCTTCTTACATCGCCCTGAACACGCACCTATAGTTTCGTAAACCTTTTCCCAATTTTATTTGCTGTGTTTCTTTTTTAATTTAGGAATGCTATAAGTAGCTTCTCTTGAGCCCTTGCATTTCCTTTTCACTTTTATTTGAGTGAATAGATTGTTTTATTATTATTATATTATTATTATTAAGTTATTTAATGAATTACCAGTATTTGTTCATTTCAGATCTTACCCTCTTTCACTTCACCAGCAGACACAGTAAAGTCAGTAGACCTTTGCTCTGCAGTAATCTCATCATCGTATATCTAATCACACTAGCAGCCAAATCTTAACCGCTCTACTACTTCACGGTTCAGGCTTTAATGATGGACGGGGGAGAAGTGGACATCAGGGTTAATGACCAACCACGGCGTAGTAATCAAGTCGTTCGAGTTTGAATTTTTCCCCTTGGATGCCTTGATGCTGACTTGTATTTGGAACTGTCTTGCCATTAGAGCTTGCTGCAAGAAACTTGACAACTTGTAGCAAATTGATGTCATTTGTGGTTCCCCCTTAGCGCGTCACGCCAGTCTGCCACCTAAACAAGGGAGCGATAGACTAAAGGAACGCGCAATTAGTGATTACTCTCAACACACAAGTTCACGTAGCATTAGGAGTTAGAGATGGGTGTTGGGAAAGGAGGAGAAAGGGATTAATTGGACTTTGCGAGGTTCGCTTCGTAGAGATTACAGTATGGCGGCCTCGAGTCCTTGTGTCCAGTGCTATTACATCTGGCGTTACCGTCGAGACTGCTCGGAAGGACCGAAACAAATCGGGTCCAGGGAGGAGTTGTTCCTTTCTATGCCCTCCAGCGGGTCAATCAATACATGCATTTCCCCCAAGTCTTTCAGCATACAATTTGCTTTTCTGCTGTCTTGGCATACTGCTCTTGTCGTGTACTGCATGCGAACGTTGCCAAGTGGGAATCAGAGAACGCAGCACAGCAACAAGGGTTGCATATCGACTCACTCCGCAAATCCGCTGCTTTTGGTTTCGAGGCTTGCTTGCTGCACCAACGTAGCCTCGAACCGAACTTGAAGACCAACCGAATCAACGAAACAGCTAGTGGCAGCATTTACATTCAAACCGCTTTGTAGTACTCCACGAGGATTACAGTCGTTTTATTTCTTGGGTTTGCCCCAGACATTTCACAGAGTTCGATTGTATGCCCCTTTCCTTCTTGTCATTATAAATCAATGCCTACGAAATGGCGTCCGTTACTGGGATGACAGATAGGAAACATGAACAAATTTTATTATTTGACAGACACATGGATCGTTATCACAATTTTGTAGTTTGAGTTGTGTATAGCTGACGCCAGTACTGCACAAATGTTATTTCTAAAACCTTACCATACCAACTTCAAAGCCCGAAAGCCTTAAATATTTAACAGAGCTATTAAACAGAGATACAGTTTAAAGTTATATCGCTTAGTTTCAAAATTCTTAACAGATGGCGTCGCTTTGTGTGATGTAATGCACGTTTGGGAACATTCTAGAAAATCCTATTTGTCAAGTAAATTGACTGAAGGATGCTGGAAGTCGAAACTAATGTAATATTATTTTGACGGTAACAAATTCTCTGTGTGACACTAACAGCGTATGAAGTATTTAGTTCTGATTCTTTCTGAACCACACTTCGATAACAAACTAACTTACGGCTGAACTATAGTTAACAATTCTATAAACAGACTACCTTAAGCAATATAGCGATTTTTGGGGTCGGGAGGCACACGTTAACAAAACCTTGTAGTTTAGTTAGGTTGCGATGGTAAATGTCGTAACCAACGTCAAAATTCAAAGTTAGTAATATTTAAAAACGAAATAACTACAACACAGGATGCACAAAGTTAGTCAAAAAGTGTTAGATTTATGTCCATATAAGCACTTGTCCGATAACGCGTTTTGTATAATTTTGCATCAGTGAATTATCAAAACCTGCTGTCCCAAACACTGTTCTGAATCAAACCAACAAACCATAGACGTGCACGCTGGAAGGTGGGGGGGGGGGGGAGAAGAGGACATTGCCCCTTCCTTTTTTGTAAAACGTCTTTTCTGATAAAAAATTTTTTTTAGCAAAATGAAAAAAAAAATTATGGGACATTCCTTTTGATACCATTCATGCAACTTTGCGCGGCCTAATTACACGCTTGAAAATGTTTTCTTTTTCACAAAACTGGCTGTGTGCTTTTCCTAAAAAGATTGCCCCTGCTCTCTCGGGTGTCTGCTCACGCTATCGCATCGAATTAACGATGGTTGTGAAGGAATCCAACCATTATTGCAATCTTTGGTTCACAGGCTCACCACGCTTACATTCAATTCTTCCATAGCTGCAGTAATCGTCATGAACGACCTTTTAAGCTATTTTAAGCGACTTTTTTAACCTACCGCTACCTCCCCCCCCCCCAAGCAGGTATTTTAAACAATAAAGATGCTGTCCTTTTAGTTCAGATGTGAAACTGTTCAGGATATTAGTCCATGACATATTAGGTACGGAGGGGTAGTGTGGGGTTTGGATAATTCGTTCAGGGAGAACAGCTATGAAAAAGTCGATTCAGGCACGTGTTCTTATGGTATTTCAAATAATGTGAATCTGAGCCAATTATGTCAGCAATATTACTTTAATTCAGGACAACGCAAGGAATTCCAAGCAAAATGTACGTTATGACACAACGTTTAATTCGGGGGGGGGGGGGGGAGGAGGGAATTGAGGCTCAATGGCGTGTCGAAAGCTAGATCATTAGCGCCAACCTAGGATGCCACAGTGCAGTGATCTAGGATGCCACTGCGCCACATCAAACCACAAATCTAGATCGTAACGTATGCAAAGATTGAAAAATCACGGAGAGGAGGACAGAACTGTCGTCATTTGATACGCTATGCCTCATGGAAGATGGAAACGGCGACGAACACCATCAAGATGGTGACAATCAACACTGTCATTTCTTCCATAATAATTGATTTATTGGAAATACTTTTGGGGTTTCAAGCTATGTACCCAATTTCATTCTAATCCGACCTTTCGTTTGGGCTCCACCAGACTACAAAAGTGCAACCAACGAACCAACCAACATTTTGAAATTTGCGTCCCTTATAGCCTATTCTTGGCTCCACCAATGAAGAGGGGGGGGGGATTGAGGCTTAATGGCGCGTCGACAACTTAGTCATTAGCGCCAACCTCAGTCACAGTGCAGTGGTCCGGGTTGCCACTGCACCACACATTACAGAGATTACCAATGAAGACCCTGAAACCGACGTTGATTCTAGAAATTAGGACTACATATTTATTTTCAATATTTTGCATTTCGTGACTTGAAAAATTCAGTAGTGTCATGACAAAATGATGTGCAGAGTGGGGACTTCCGCTGGAGTGTGTAACTCCGTTCGAACTTATTCCCCGATTTTCGGTTCTCAGCCCTTTTTCCAAAAATGAAACGAAGCCAGAGATGCTAAGACTATTTTTATTGACGTCGCACACATAGAATTAATTTTATTCTAAGCGCACAATAAATGTTCGATTACGTGAAACTAAATGATGTACAACCCCCTGTACTGACCCGAGTGGGACGCCTTCCATTGCAGGAATAATCGACAAACCCTCTCTGTTCTACGGATTGTAGCAATGATCAGGTTTTTCATTTAACCTTTGATCTAATAGTCGGTGGGATTAGCTTGGAGGTTTTATGGGCGAGGCCTATATTTTTTACCAGTGTTCTGTAACACCTAGGACTCATGTTATTGGGCACGCCAGTTCCAATACCATAGCACCAATTGTTGTAAACGTTTATTATTGTTATTATTTGCCGGTCCTGCAAGGCCTTAATACTCGACTGAGTTTAGATTTTATGTATCTGCAGATTTGTTTGTCTGTGAGTGTGTTTATCTGTTGGAAATTGTTGACATGCGAAATTTTGTTCTGATTTAGTTGAAATTTGGTGACAAGGGAGATTTGGTGCAGGAAAGACACGAGTTCGAAGATGATATTCCTACCATAAAAATGTTAGTGGTTGGGGCCGAAATTCAAGGTTGAGCACTGAGCAGACATCGGAGAAAGTGACGCAGCAAAGCACTGCCTTGTGGAGTGCTGCACAGAACTCGTGTAGGTTTCTGAGCTGTGAATATAGAAAGTAATATATCATAGTGTCTCTCGCTCGCCGTATAGTAATGGTGATATTCAGAACTCAATCGTAAACCTGGTAACTAACATAGACTACGTTATTTTTCAAACAGCGTTTAACTTAAGAGAAACTCACTGCCTGAACGCTTACCCTATAGTTACCGAACCGTAATTGAAATCAAGAAGTTTGTGGTGTAATATTTTTATTACATCACAAACGATTATTTTTATTAGTAATTATTTTAAAACCTTTAAGCGTATAAAATATGTCAGCCTCACAGCGCATAGCTACTGGTAACATCTATAGGTTGAAGTTAGAGGTTGCCGAACTCTTGGAGGTTGATTGCTGTAGTGATCTCCATCAAGGCTCGAGATACATTTGAGGAGAGTGTACGGCAGGCTCAACCTAAAATACTGGTGGTTAGATACAATCCCTACTGCCCTATATGTTAAGGCATCACTGTTTTTACCCGCACGTGATTGAAGTCCGTGATTTCGTGTTGACCGCAGTTTAGTGGTAAAGCCAAACATATAATGGTTGTTCGACTTTTGATTTGGTTCCAGTAGATTTATTGCTGATCGGGGTATTTCTTCTTTGTTGCTATATTGCTACATTTCTTCCGTCCCACACAGAGTAAACGTGAAACTTGATACAAATATTAAATTTAATTCCTCCCCTATACTAATACTGCTGCTTAGGCAAGTCTTATAGTTAAAAACACACGTCAAGAGTCATGGGAGTCTACGATTCTGGAGGTGAATAGGTAGTAGAGGTCCAAACAATTTTGGCCTAATGGCGGCCAATGTAAAATGGCGTCGACCGTTGGCTATACATTACCCCCAGCACTTGTTGGGAGAAAGAGAAGCAGTGCAGAAGTGAGCAGAAGTACGGGTACAAAGAGATGTGTCAACGTAGTATTGAGGTTATGTTTAGAATAACCAACACTACAGAAAACGCCCATACAGTGGTAAATCGTCAAGCTTGAGTGAAACAATGTTGAAAGAAGAGCACGACTGTAACAAAGGAATAGGAGGACATAAAGCATCAACAACAATACGGATGGTAAGACATGTTAATTAATAAAACGTCGGCCAAAAATTTTTGTACATTGCTGCCGCAATCCATCTTATAACAATGTTGCACAAGTCATTATTTTGCTCTAACTTTTCATGTAAATGCAAAGATTGTCAAGTGCATCAAACCAGAGCTACTCTTCTCCTGGAAGACAGAGGGAGTCTAATCGTGGGAAACAAAAGGAGAAGTTGGTAGATTTCCCCCACAGTTGTTAGCCTTTAAAAATGAATGCTGTAAAGCGACAGAAACAAGAAAAGGACATGTAAGCCATCAGCGTCACATTAATATATGTAAAAGAACCTCCAGCTCTTAAAAACCTTAATGCTCTAAACGAACAGATAAAAGAAAAAGGTATATAAGCCATAATCTTCAGCGTCTCAAAAAAACAAGCTGGAGCTTCTTTACCATGCGTTCCTCGCCAAAGCCCGCGGGAACAACACCGTACGACAATATGCCGCGGGAATAATGCCGTTTAGTAAAAACACCGCACATAGAAATACGCCGCGAGAATTAACACCGTACACAATAATGCCGCACTGCAAATAACTCGGCAATACAGTAATGCCATAACTTATCATAAAAATGCTCCACTGGTGTATTTATGGAGCACGATAAAGTTATCGGCAGATCAGCTTAAGATTAGGGCGAATTGGAGGTGTGTGTGTGGGGAGGGGTGGGAAAAGGCAAAAGAGTAAGGAGTTTCGGTGTGATATCTGTTGACAACGAAAGGGTGGAGGGCAAAATTTAAACCACAAAATGCTTGCAATTAAAAGTTGTGGGCCATGCCCCACAAATAGTTCATGATACGTATCTCGTTCTCTAAATTCAAGAACTGTTGTAATCTTGTTGAAAGGTAGAGGAGAAGAATCTGCTAAGTATAAGGTGGAATTGAGACTTTATTGCGCGTCGACAGCTGGGTCATTAGTGGCAGTGGCGCACACTAATAGGCATTGGAACAGCAACTGCTGACATTAATAGACGAATGTAGTCGGAACGGAACCAAATATTTATTTATCCAAACCTGCATTGACCACTAATAAAATAAATGTTAAACGGGGAACAATTTAAAACAATGTTGCTCATGCTAGATTCACACAAAATTAAGTGTTTCAGATCAAAGCACAAAATAAATATTTATGACGAAACGTGAATACCATTTAGCCATTCTGCCACCATTTAACACAACCTTCGTCCACATACGTTGTTGAGTGAGGGCAATGCTACAGTGGACGCGTACGTCTCGACATGCGGAACCACAGTAGTGGATGTGAGGAACCACGAGCACGTGATCCATTCGTTAACAAGTCAGAACGACGCCGAGACTGCCGAAGCAGCTGGCAGTGCCGGGACTCTAGTATTTCGGACTTCGGTCCGGGCACCGAGACTAGATCATTTGAAGAACTGATCTCTGTTGCATTTTTAATAATTAGCACCGTAAGTCTTTTACTGTTTTTTTACTGCTGGGACTCTTATCTTCCGCAAGCGCTTGAAACATCCAGTCCACCACGTCCATTATGGCGTTTCCGTGCTTGCGTCCGTTGCCGTGTAGAGCAGCTAAAACTAAATAGGGGTGTTTCTTTTTTATTCATGACCTCCGGGCTTCTTTTAAAGCAACTTTGCATCTGATTTGCACGGCACGGAAATGCCCACTGTCTCCAAAGTATTTATTTCAAATAGAGGCGCTAAGTTTGACTGGCAGGTAAGTAGCGCTAGCGGCGGGCTGAAAGTAAGTAGCTTAACATTTCCCTCCACTCTGAATTTGGCCAATGTTTTCACTGTGTAAACCAGACGGCTCGACTGATTGGCAAGTCAAGCTAGGATTTCCCAGTAGCACGTCATGTCGGTTGCTTGCATGAAGCACCGCGGGGTAACTTGTCTCCTTAGTTTGCCTAGAGCAGGCTGTTCGACGATCTGTTCTGGTTACCCGAGACTCCCACGCGGTTGTGGCTGGGAGCCTTGTTTCTTGGCTTAAGCGAGATTGGATACTGCCAATAGACCAGGAATTGTGTCTTCAAAGTATTTATTTTGGATGTCAAATTTTCGAGGTTTTCGTAAGATAAATTTGTTTCACTGCATCAAAGTTTCAGAATATATATTTTGTCTTCAATGTTATATTTGTAATGTTCAATAATTGGCAATATTTGTACTAACTAGTTGAATTATTTCTTCATTTTTAAAACTTCTTATGCAAGTGGCATAGGAAAGGGAAGGCTAGGGCAAACCCGAAACCAAAGCAAACCTAAACGAAAAAATTAACTTTTTCTTAATTGACGATTTATTTTTATTATTATTATTATTTTGTTTATTTTAAGCTGAGTTAATGAAGTTAGCAGCAGCGTGATCATCAATTAATCATGCATTTTTACAAACGTGTCATAATGTTAAGAAATTCCTCAAGATTAAATTGAAAAAGTACTCTCGTACTTTCCTGGCACCTCAAATGTGATCAACATATGAGAGATGATACATTTTTGATGGGTATTATAAGTAATTACAAGCCAATCCTCACACTTGAAGAATATACAAACAAATTAATACGTAGTATTAATAAAATCTCGAACCTGTTACACAAAACTAGAATCATTGAAAGAACTCATAAATGCCGGATCTGACATCATTAGCATACTATTGCCTGTGGAATGATTTGTTTTCACTTGATCACAAGATTGAATTACTACACATGAATATTAAGTGGCAGACGTCAAATAATAAGGCTTCAATTTGACGGTTAATAATTCTTCTTGAACACAGCAGCAGTGAAATAACTCACGAAGAGGGTTGTTGACATTAAATAATTCAAACTGGAGAAGGTACAATCTTGTAATATCAGAAAACCATAATTAGAAGGGACATAAAATGACAGCGCTTACCCCAGTTAGCTGAGCACAATCCATGTTGGCAGTAGCAAAGCAATAGAATTGCATCCTTGAATTCTCATAGAAACAACTGAAGAAGCACAAGCAGCGGGATGTTCAGTGATCATCTGCACAACGGAAACACAGCCTGTAGGCTAAAAGTTAGGAGAGAAGATAGCCGCCACCAGGCTCGAATGACTCTTCCCCTGACTGTGGTACAAGCAACACACATTCAATAAAATGATGGATTGTGTTCTATTCAACTAATAACTCAATTGATTAATAAAAATAAACATTACATTACAACCACTTAACACACAAAAATAGAGGATTAAATGGCCCCAGTGGCAAAATCCCAGTACCTTACGAGACTAGTTCTGGTTTTGGTTTGTAGTTTAGAGTAAAATTTAGGCGGTGTTTTCTACTTTTTTTCCGGCAAAATGATCCTTTTAATGTTTAACACGATTGCGAGGTTTCAATCCTCTGTAATTATTTCGGAAAAAGCTGGAATCGGTATAGACTTTCTTACACAGCTTAACCTTTCCCCAAAATGGCGGCTTCAATTGAATGTAGGTTCTGGCGTGAATAAGCCACTCTGTCACAAAAAGCCTAACAGCAACCGAATAGTAACCGAATAGTATTTTCAAGTCGAGATTCAAGTAGTTTTGTTACAACGGATGGTCGTTTTTATTAATACGGTCGTATTTTTTTCAATTCGTTAAATCGGGTGTGGTTAAACTCTCTAAGACGACCGTTACGTTCAAAGAAAGGCTTTATACTTTCAAATGAAATGACACGATACAATTTCACTGTTAGGCTTGATTTTTTAAACCTAGAACGATATACGTTTTTATGGGCGTTACTTCCACCGGAAACCATTGACTGAACGTATAATGCTCTTCTCTGAGAGGTCATTTTAGAGCGCTGTGAGAAGCGATGGTTACATGATTTTCATGCCGTAAGAACAACTTTAATTGAAATTTGAAAGATGATGGCTGATTCTGTGTACATTTAGAAGAGACGCGGAAAGTTTGATAGCAGTAGATAATTAATTCGCAAAGAGCGTTTCTCAGTGAAAAAAAATCTATTTCATAAGCTTATTTTTTCGAGCAAGCTGAATTTGGATATGCGATTTGCAGTATATCGTAAGCTACGCCTGCCTTCAGCAAGCTTCACTTACAATAACTGCACAAACTGAGTATCATGACTTCGTTATACACAAAAGCACGACATGTTTTATGTGTAATAGTGATACCAAAATTGAACTTCCGCACAACCACCCTTAGATTTTTAATTAACTCTAATGCAGACAGGTCAGCTCATTGTTTATTGTGGATGCAAAACATGGATTAGATTGGTAATTGGGACAGGGAGGTGTTATTTGCAGCACTCCTAATGACGAAAAATAACAAAGTGTGTGAGCAAGCAAATTAGACTAACGTAACTCTTAAAGCTGCAGGGAACTTTGGGGTTAAGTTAGGGTTAGAAAAATAGGCTTGTTTTGGTTGGGAAAACGTTTAGGCTAAAGGGGCCTAACCAAAATTGAGCCTATATACTAAATGCCTAACTACCAAAAATCGCCCTAACCAGGAGACCTAGCAGGGGTCGAAGGGACCAGCCAGTTGGATGGCCCGAAGGCTTTCTGATTTTGCCTGCTGGCTCCGTTGCTTAAATACGATTTGGTAACCTCTAACAAACGCGAAATACCGAAGGTATTATGGATAATAGAAAGTTCTAGAAGGTTCTAGAGGCTGGGACCGAAAATAAAATTATAATACATATATAATGAGCACCATAGGTGATAATACCCACCTATGTAAGATTAGACACATAAGACTGAGATTGGCCATTGGCCCCAGAAAACATGCAAGTATAAAACGAGATTTGTGACACTTGTCTTTTTTACAAAGCCTCATGATGCGACTCGATCTCACCGCCTGTTGGTTACGCGATTCGCTCTAACAACTCGTCTGTGCTTTGCTCGCTATACTCGAGACGGGAAAATTCATGATGTTTACCTTTCGTGACATGACTTATTTGGTTTTTGCGTTGGCGTACATCATGGTGTGGAAGGGGCATTTAAGCTTAATGGCGCCTCGATAGCTAGGTCATTATCGCAAATCTCTGTAATAGTGCAGTGTGCAGTGGGGGAGGGGGGAATGAGACTTAATGGCGCGTCGACAGCTTGGTCATTAGCGCCAACCTCAGTCACAGTGCAGTGGTCCGGGTTGCCACTGCACCACACATTACAGAGATATTATTCAAACCCCTAACCTAAATCTTGTCATACATCTGTACCTCCTGCAAAAATTGAAACACACCGGGCAGGAGGACAGACTTATCGCCCAATTGACGCACAATGTCATGCGGAAGATGAAAACGACGACGAAAACCATCAAGATGGCAACAATCAACAAAGAAGTGCCGGACCGTAAGTGGCCGCCGACACCAATAACATTCAGGAGGGTCAACCCCCCGCAAAAGGAAACAGTGAGTAAGTCGAGTGTGACCAATGCGCAAACGGGCCAACACCACCTCCTCACGGCGACTGCGGCGACACGCCGAGTGCCATTCCTCAACAGTGCCTTTAATAGCTCGTAATTTATTGCCGTCCTGTCAATCCCACGAGGCTTGCCAAAAAGCGTGTAACCTTAGACGCAGAGTTGGAAAAGCGTCCGAGGGAACAAGGCTGAGATCCCTTCCGATAGGGCCAGAAAGGGCCCCTTTTGCTGCAGAATCCGCTTGCTCATTTCCACCTATCCCAACATGGCCCGGGATCCAGCAGAAAAGCACGGTTTTCCGCTGGCCAGGCAAGCGGGAAAGCAAAGCTTGGACACGTTGTGTCAAGGGGTTCCGTGGATTGTAAGTCGCCAAGGACTCCAGGGCACTCATGGAATCGCTAAAGATAATGAAATGCGTGCCTTGAAGGCCAAGGATCCATTCCACCGCCAAACCGAGAGCCAAAAGCTCTGCAGAAAACACAGAATAGCCTGATGGAAGGCGATGGGCAACCGCCACTCCCTTACAAACACAAGCACAAGCCACGCCAGCGTCTGACTTCGACCCATCAGTAAACAGCCGCTGATAACCAGCGTACTGAGAACACAGCCGCCGGAACTCCTGCAAGTACCTTGGTGGCAGAGTGGAATCCTTCGGGAGGGACGCCAGAGCGAAAATGAAAATGCCACTTGGGACAAGCCAAGGGGCCACTGGCATCCCCCCAAGCCTCAAGACGCTGGGCATTTCAAAGGCTATCTCCTGACGGGACTGCTGGAGCCTATCGCGGAAATCACCCTTACCCACCCTGCGTCTACCGACTCGCAAGTCTGGCCCAAAAACCATGGACCAAGCAGGACTGGATTCCACAGCACGTAAAGTGTGCAGTGGTCTGGGTTGCAGAGATGTTAAAGAAAACCATAATCTAGATCTTAAATACATCTGTATACCTCCTGCAAAAAATTAAGAACCCCGGAAGTCTCGTAGAAGATGGAAACAGCAACGAACACCATAAGATGATGACATTCCACAAACACTGTAATGCTGGACCGTAAGTGCAGTGACAATACTGACATACAAGAGGTTATACTACCTCAAAAGGGAACAATCTGTGGAAGGGTTCAATCTTGGCAAAAACTTTAAAATTTTCCCACGAAATTCCCACAAGATTTTTCTCATATGTCGTGTAATTGGTGGCAACTAGTTTTCTGCCGATCATCAATCCTTCAGGTGATGCAAAATTACAGTCGCTACTGAGAAACTCGGAAATCAATTACATACGTGTCAAAACAGATTTTGTTCTATTCTCTCTTAAAAAGCAAAAAAAAAAAAAGTGTTTATTGATTATATATATAGTTTGGCCCCGCGTTATAAAACCTAAGATGTGTCATGACATAGTAATGCTTAATTTGCAATAAATTTAGGTCAGGAAAGAAGAATATGGGGAAAAGAGCTCGTCAACTCAAGAATTTTCCCATCCTATAAAAAAATTGTCACTGGTTTTGAGCTAGATTTTGAAATCGGCAAAGTCACTTTGTAATGTCTGCGATTACATATGAAATGAATGCCGATAAAGCTACAAAATAAAGTCCACCAACGTTAACTAAAGAATGAAGCTAAGTAAAAGATTGTGCCTTCCATTTGCAACAAACTTCCTTATAATTAGGGTCTGTATAAGAGGAGCGTACGACGAAAGGTCATGAATTCAATAAACAAATCAAATCAAGGAAAGTTTGTCGAAGAAATAGTTTTGTTGTGGTCAGAATGGGTATTTCGGAATTAAGAAACAATGTAATGACACAAGCAAATTTTATGCTCTTTAATGTTTGTTTTTAATACTGATTTATACTTATGAATAATATGACCAAACCAATTTATGTGTAACATTTTTTTGTTATTATTACACATTTTACAATATTTTTTTTGCATTTGAAACACGTTAATGTAACACAACAAAATCATAAAATAC
This sequence comes from Lithobius niger, assembly GCA_023313725.1. Taxonomy (NCBI): domain Eukaryota; kingdom Metazoa; phylum Arthropoda; class Chilopoda; order Lithobiomorpha; family Lithobiidae; genus Lithobius; species Lithobius niger. Next base: position 43,113 of record JAHWFP010154052.1, on the reverse strand, counting down.
CTAACCGAACACAACAACACTACAACCATTCAACAGTTGTAAATTATACATCAATTGCACGGCTACAATAAAGAACGAGTTGTGCAATTACTTTTATCAACCTGTTGTACTATTTACACCTAAACCAAGTATTACACTGCATTTTTCATGGCATAAAACAAACAATTAATGAGAAAAAAATGCATAACTAGAAGGTAGCCTTGTCCGCCAATCAAGTACTTAGTGACAAATCAAAAACCTGCTCGCGCTCGAAAAATGCAGAGATTGATTTTACGGTTCTTGTAACAAACATCAAAGATGTCATCTTTACATCAACAGTATTCCGAAAGTGCTATTATGCTAACTTCTATTATGCTATTATGCTAACTGCTATTATGCTAGTCTGAACTTTTGGTGTTGCAATAGTTCATCGGCGTTGACATTTCCAAAACACGGCTGAGTTGTTCCCTGTATACAGGTATCCATGGTAAGTTGGTTAAGCGACTCGTCATTAGAATCATTGAACAAAACCGAGCACCCAAATCCACCTGCCCTTACTAACAGCCCTTTTACGTAGCTGTTCACGGAACACACAATATACCACCGGTAGAGGGGAAAGGTTGCGGATTTCAACCAGACTTCACCCCACAGCAGCACGAAAAAGTGGGGGGGGGGGGTTATAATTTCAACTTACGGTGAAAAACTTACATTCCGAAATTGCAGTTATTCCAGAATTGTGATCCAGTCTCAATCATGTTGTTTGATGGTCGCCTTTGCACGGGAGCTGGTTGTGTTGCGACAACCAGTTGGGCGCCATTTAAATTCTGGGTATTGGAATTCAGTTTCGGAAATTTCTACTTCAGTTGATCGAAAGGGGCTGGAAATTGGAATGCTTAACATGGCGCTTAGGCCCTTGGAGTGCCACGTCAAGAAGCTTTCACGACTTCATACAATTACAGTTGTTGGTAGGGTACAATTTGCTAGTACTGGTTTTCTGAGTACGAAGCATTCGGGTTATGATTCAAAAATAACATCGCTCGAGGGGGGGGGGGATTGAGGCTTAATGGCGCGTCGACAACTTGGTCATTAGCGCCAACCTCAGCTACAGTGCAGTGGTCCGGTTTGTCACTGAACCACACATTACAGAGATGTTATTCAAACCCCTAATCTAAATCTTGTCATACATCTGTACCTCTTGCAAAAATTGAAAAACACCGGACAGGAGGACAGAGTTATCACCCAACATCGCTCGATTGGAATCAGTTATCAGCTGTAGGAGATGGCCTTGATGTTAAATGTTGTAGGTGTCAAACCTTGGGGTGTATTGTTGCAATCACTAATCTTGAAGCAAAGTGTCTGTGGCGACGGGAACCGGATTTGCACATTTCAGCAAAGAACACCGCCAGCGAAAGATGAAAACAAACTAGGTAAAAATAAGCAAAGTGTGATCATGAATACCTTATAGCCATACTTTTGCAACATATGGGATCTGATGAATCGCATTTGTCACACTTTTTCTTGGATGGTATCGTCAGACCAAAAGAAACATCCCTCGGACGTTAATTCAGTCTTTCGATACGTCCAAGAAAAAGTGAGACAAAAAAGACTTACGAGATTCCATTGCTGGAATAGTATTGCGGTAACCTGTATAAAGTACCCAAATTCAACTCATCAGAACTCGTCTTCAAAGCCAAATTATACCACTTTACCATTGTTGTAGCCGTGCATTAACCTTCCCTAACTGAACGGCTGTAACAGTGAACCATTGTTTGAATGCTGGTGACTGCACGGCCAAGTAGCTATTAACTTGGTAACAACAACGGCAAGATGTACACTAACATCACCACAGCACGGAAAAGGCAACTCGTGGTTAACTCGAAACTAAAAGAAGACTGACAATTTAAAAAAGCAACGATCGCACACTTACTGACGATTTGCGTGATGTCGTTGGCGTTATTGTACGTTAGTTTATGCACGTTAGTATGTACGTTGTTTATGTACGTTAGTTTATTCGAAATAAGTAATTATTTTTAAAATTAATTTCTTGGATCTTAAATCGTATCAAGCAAACTAATACTTGTACAGATGAACCGGCTGAAATTTGAACCTCAAGACGTTTTTGAAGGAAAAAGAAGTCCAGTAAGTGGGGTGGGGGGGGGGCCACGTTTGTGGCAGAACATTCCAGAAACCACCAGTCCACTTTTCTATATGCAAGCAATGACGTTATTGTGCAATTCTCAAATCCCTTCTTTGCCGAAGCAGTAAGACAGAATCGAGCAACAATCTGTTATCCGATAAGTAATGAGGAAGAGCGTAAGAAATATTTTTCAGAATCCATGCTAGAACCTTACAGCGATGAAAACTATACGTATACATATTACGTACCGCCACAAAGCCACGCACGGTGCACTATACAGATAGCGAATCAAACATGTGGGTATATGTTTCCCCTAAGTATTACTAAGTCAAACACGTGCATTTCTTACTTTTTACTTGATTCTGCACATTATCTCTAGTACAGCAATAGTACCTTTAGCATGTGTAGTATTTATTTTGCAGTCTTTGTTTTATAAGGCTTCGTTCTTACTCTGTTTGGGTTTTTTAGGACGAACCGCATTCACGGCAATAAAAGCAATATTCTTATTCCCATCGTTGTTTGGAAACGAACGACGACGAGGTATTTTGCATGGATATAGGCCCTATTTTCGAAACAATGGCTGGAGGGCAAAGGTTTTATCTCTCCCGGAGATGTAGAATAAAGAAAGGGATTTTCGTTTTGACCTAGATAAGATTGCTTGTTGAATGCTTTAAATCCAATTTGAATTGGATGGATTTGCCTCTTGCGTCTTCTTCCAAGATTGCCGGTAATCGCATCACGTCCGCATCGATGCTATTCCCTCTTTTTATACCTCCCCTCTAAAAACACTGGGAGAAGTTACAAAAAGGACTTCACATTGTACCTTCCGTACATCGTAGTCTTCCGTGTGCTGCTTTCCTGAGTGGTCATATTTGTTGCTAGGGATAGTAGGCTCGGTAAATGGCTAAACAACATACCCAAAGTAAAAAAAAAAATTTCCAGATAAAAAATATTGGTACTTATATAGTTTTTGTTCACCACAGATTTTACGTGACTCGAACAGGTTTCTGTAGTGGAGTCGTTGCTTCCTGCTGTGCGATTCCTTTGTTGTAGAAAACTCAATTTAATGTTATTTTGTCGGTTTTTGGTCTTAAAGGAGAGATAGGCTAGGGGTGACTTCGTCAGAATTTCACTGAACAAGGGATTAGTTCCCCCGAAGCACGACTTTCGTCGGATTAATGGGAATTTAAAATCGAACAAATACTAATCCAAGTTATGCTGTTCTGTTAGCGTACTAACTCGTCTTTTCTATTGTCTATAGTGTTGTTTAGATTAGGCCAGTCGCCGTAACTCGAATTTCACCGGGACGGGCGATAAGTTTTATAGCGTTACGACAAATGGAGACACATTTCGTTCCGACCACATTTTAAGGAAGTAGACAAACAATTCAAACTAAATATACAATACATGTATATATGAGTGCGTACATTATTTTTACTGGGTAAATAAATATTTACGTATTTATTTACTGGGTAAATGTCACTGAGGAATGATGGCAATGAATTGAGTCTTGATGGTTAGTCACAAATCACGTCTACTTTATTTGGTCGAGTCCTAAATACATCCGCTAGGACGGCTATACAAGAGGCGGGCTTACTCTACAATGGTTCCAAAAGGAATGCCCTCTTGGGTTACAACAATACTACATGCGACGCATACGTAGAAATCCCGTTAACGTTGTTACGTCTCACTACCCAGATCAAAGACGCTCCAGTCAGCAGTAAATTAATAAAAAAATAAATAATGAAAGTTTTTTTTTTTAGATATTATGCTTTAATTTTGTTTCTTTATGTTTTTTTCCTAGATTCGATACACAGAGTGGTCACAGTGCTTGGTGCTCTAATAATGACGTGGTTTAGATAGCATTAGTGCTGGAGTGACCTGCCTTGTTTAGATTTTTTTTCACCAGTAAATATTAATCTATAAAACTTTGTGATATCGTACGTAGGAAATGGTTTCAGAATGACCTTGCTAGTAGATTACAGCTCTGCAGCTTAATTCGTGAATAGTAAAATTTAGCGTTCAAATATTTGTGATCCCTATAGTACACTGTTACAAAATTCACGAAGTTTACTGTTTAATCACCCGTCGTGAACTGTTTTTATTTTTACATCACATTTCAGTTACCTCAGCTAAGAACGCCCTGAGAGGAGAGCAGGATTTAGCAAGACTCGTTTCCTTATACGTATTTCATTAAACGATGTGGGCCATAATTTCACGGTACAAAGAACTGTCAAACAAATTAGCAGTTCTTTGTACTGGTAATTTACGGTTTTATTTTTAGAAAGTTATTAATTACGTTAATCTATGGTTTCATTCCTTTTTTACCAACATTATCGCAAAGTAGATTTAAGCAAACAATAAGACAAAGACTCGCCATTATTACGTAAGCTATCAGTAATCAGCCATGCTGACTAGCCTAAAGTCGTTAGGAAATTTCCTGCTTATTTTAATACTTTCAATGAAAAGTTCACCTCAATTTTTCATTTGGGTTGGTTGAAAATATAATATTCACAGATTTTATTCACATTGAGGCTAAATAAATTCGCTTTTTTTTCCTCCTAACGGTGTTTCAGAGTCATAATTCGGAGAATTAATATATTTACCGCTCATTGTGAAAATGAGCAGTAAATGTATTAATTCTCAGAATTATGACTCTGAATTTGAAGAAAACTTCCACAGTAACACAACGAACAGTTTATACTAACGGTGTTTCTTTTTTACTTCCACGAAACTTGATTCTCCCTTTAAATTTGGTTTCAACGGAGTACGTGACATCATCAGTTGCAGCTTCTATTCTCACAGTCATCTATTATCGCTCGGATGCATAGGTCACGTTATTAATTTGACAAGCCCTCCTACGAAGACAACAACATCGTTCGAATAACAACGAATGTATACCGAAGTTATACTATCTGAGCTGATAGCCTATTACTAACACCACGATCATAACATGTGTTTATTTCTGCTTGTATTCATAGCTTTCACTAACAGCTGCCGCTTGACCACGTGATGCCATAGTTGCTGATGACGTCACAATCACGTAGCGGTAAAATCGCCTGCTGTTGGTTGCTTTAGGTACGAATGATGGCCTCGCCTAACGAAGCGAGGTAACTACACCAAGATGATAGTTGCAAGCTCTAAACCTTGATTTTCATGTGGCTAACGTGGTGTGCTATTCTCTGTCCAAAGGTTTAACCAGTTAAAATAATTCACTGGGCCTTCTTCCTCCAAAAGTAGTCTGGTAGTGGGGAGAGGGGTGGGGGGCGGGGACTTAAGGGTGCGTCGATAGCAGCGACAACCATGGTGTCTAATCTAGTAGATCCCAACGGTCACTACCCTACCGAATGAATGAGACCTTCTTGTAAGTATAATGCCTTTTTTTTTTTAAAGTGTTCTAACGTGTTTAACTGTTAAATTCTTTGCTGCATACAGTTCACTTAATATTTAAACACGTTTGTCAGACTTTAAAGCACAACGGAGTTTTCAAAACTATGATTGTAGTGAATTCGGCAGTTTGGACAGTTTTAAAATAGCTGTCATATTGTTGTAGTTTTGCGGTAGAGTTTGTGGGTACGGCCCTAGTCAGCCTTGGTGTTTTTATTTTATCGAGATTTCTGTTACATTGTTTCTCCATCAACTCCAATCAAATTTAGAAAGGTTTGAATGATTCAGAGATGTTCAGACACGTTTACACAAATAAATAAAAAAATTCACGAGGGAAAGAGTTAACGAAGAAACAAACAGTCTGCATTAAAGATTGGCCTTGTCAGAATACAAGATACACTGACACGAGAAAGAAAGACAACTGCGTCGACTGTAAGTTACTTTGCCTCCGTGTTTATGATTATAGCTTTCAGGTAACCAATGAGAAAGGTCGAACAACTACTAATATATTGCTTTTTTTCGTATGTCAATTTCTAATTTGTTTAAACAATATTTATTTTTAGAAGCTACTCCAAAATGCCACTCGCCGTTACAATGTGCCCTAGTTGCCTTACCAACACCACACTGTAAAAACTAAACATCTTAAAATTCGTAAGATGCAACTGAAATTCAGTTGATTTGGTTCCTGGAAATCTTAAAACAATCTTAATTTAAGATGGAATTGATTTGTGGTCTGAAGATTTAAGATACCAATAGCTTAAGATGCGTCCACTTGTTTCACTTAAGATGCCATTAAACGTAAGATGCAACTTATTATCAGATGGAAAGCAAGCAAAATAAATATTTAAGATGTTTAGCTGTTTAAGACGCCATAGTTTTCAGATGCAGTGTAAGATGGTTTATTTTTAAGTTGGAAAGAAAGTAAGTTGAAAAATTGTAAGATGTCAACCTATTTTCAGCTACAAAACGGGCAAAGTTGCTAATATTTTAAGATGGTGATTTTTAAGTTGTGAAACAAGCAAAGAGACCATCGTTTTAAGACGGCACAATATATTAAATCGGAAGCAAAGTGAAGTTGCCAACATTTTAAGGGGGCAGTTTACTGAGTTGGAAAATAAATAAGTTGCAGTGTTTTAGCCCTAAAGCAAAACGCTCTGAAACCTCACTGTTTTATTCTACTTCGAGTGAAAACAATTATTGTGCTAATCCTAAGTAAACTGTATAGTCATGTTCTTAAAAAATCAAACAGTCTTATTCTTTCTACAGCCTATTAATACCTAAACGAATGCTAAAACATCTTATCTTCACAATTAACGAAAGTTGCAAACTCTTTGACTTTCATAACGATTATATATAGACGTGCGTTAGGCTGGGGTGGCTAACTAATATGAATTTTCATCCACTTTGATTTCATCCTTAACACCATGTTGATATATATTTATCTATAATCAAGTTGTAAGAATAAGATGTAATGTTATTGATACGTCCTCTTCCACAAGCTGTCTCGCAGCTAAGATGACGAGTCTGTCAGATTTGAATAGATAATATTATAAACAAATAAAAATAAGATGGTTGCGTTTAAAAGACGTCATCGTTAAGCGATGTCAGCATTATGAGATGCCAGATATGTAAGATGTCTATCAGAGCATCGGCTTTTAAGATGGCAAACTGGCAAAAACATCTTCAAAACGGATGAAAAATTTGAAGATGCTACAGCATCTTACTTTAAGCCGGAATACCGTCTTACTGTAAGATGCCAACAACGTTTTAAAAATGGATGCAAATATCACATTTTAGTCTGTGTTGTGCTGTCCAATCTGTAGGTGTGTTCAAAAAGATCAAAACACCTTCCATATTAACTCACTCAACAGAAGGTCGTAAGGGTGGGGAGGGGACTTTCCCTTGAATTGCTTTTTAGAACTGTTAAACCAGTAGGGTGAGTGGTTAACAGTCACTAAAAAGAAGAATATGCACTTAATATTACCCATTTTTTAAGAGTAAAATGTTTGGAGACTTGTGCTATCTGAAGAAAATAATTGCTCATATAGA
>JAHWFP010154052.1:7854-34228 GCA_023313725.1 Lithobius niger | reverse complement strand
GAGGCACAAGTACTGTTTACGTCCAGAGTAGGCTCCGGCCAAAGAAGCAAACAATCGGCAACGCATGCACAAGTGTTTGTTGCAGTTAAGCTGCAACTCTTAATTGTGTACATTTAAAAGACATTTAAATGTCCCACATAGGGGAAAAACAAGTTCCCTACGTAATGCAGAGACGAACAAGCCTTACAAGGGGCAGGGGAGTCAAAATTCCCCTGGCAAAAACGGCAGGTAAAAAAAATTGGCCTAAAGGCTGAAAATTATGCCGTAAATTAGCACATTATGCGTATACGGCAACGTCAAGTCTCTGCATCGTGTAGCATAAATGACTAAACTTTCTTCGAACCCAATTCTCCGTTAGTTGTTACGGAATTAAAACGTCAGGTAAAATTAGACCGAAAAGCTAATTATTACGCCTAAAATCTAAAACTAGGCCTAAAAGACAACACATTTATAACCGGTAATTATGATAGTTAGATTATATGATAGAAAGCGCTGTTGCAATACGTGATACGGGTGCGCGCCTCAATATTTTCGAAAGTGGCGGAAGTGCACGGAAGACTATTTGCTATTACGTAGTCTTTGCCGCCATTTGTTTCATTAGTGTTTAAGTGTTAAAACCAAGGATTAAAACCAAGGTCCCATAAAGTGTTATTCCAGACTGAACAACAAAATTGTTTCGGGGCGGCCGCATACAAGAAATCTTTGCTAACTTGGAGAGTTTGACGTATAGCCTAGTGGTCATTAATATACTACACTAATAGCGCCAAACATTGTTGCAGTAGCACAGACCCCCGAAAAGGGCAGGGGCAACTTTTATTAAAAGGGTATAGTAAGTTTTTGTTTTGCCTTCTCTCTCTCTCTCTTTTTACCTTTTTGTGCCTCTTTCTTACACTTTTTTACCCTTTTAGGCGTTTTTAGGTCTTTCTTAGGACATTATATATAGACCGTTTCTCACGCACCCGCCGCACCAGAACATGTCGGCACAAAAGACCATTTTTTTTATTATAACGACATTACAACTGATACTGCTTTCTGGTCTGATCAAATGCGAAGTTATATCTGTTAATTGCAGGCTTGTAACTTTTTTAAAGTTTTCATTTTGGTTGACAATGTATTGTATTCTCGACACCGTCTTTCTTCTTTATCTACGTTTGTGAAGTTTAAATGCTTCATTTAACATGGTTTCGCTTAAATATACGAACGATGATCAAGATTTCAACCGGAAGCTTCGTCTTACGTACGCTTTATCTACTCATGCAATGGTCGTTTCAGTTAACCCAGTCACTTCAGCCTGTTGGACATATTATAAACAGAAACAATAAAATTTAACCGAATGTAGGAATTTATGGAAATTACTTCAGTTACTTCACCCAGCAGAATACAGGTAGTTCAGACTAAACAAATAAAGCCTCACAGAATTCCTCAATTGAAGGAGGAGTTTTTCCCTCATTGTCTTGCTCCTCTGTGATTTTTTTTTTTATAAATTTATAATATGTACTAATTTCCACTTCCTTTGTACCTCAGTTTTGCTACATTTGGCTATGATTTAACTTCCGTTTTTTTTTCTTTTCCGTTTTTGCTTTGGCCGCTGAAAATAGAAACGCTTCATAATTGCTCCATTTAGTCACATCATGAGTGGACAGAATATTTGAGTGAGTTTATTTCCATAGAACCTTGTACATTGGCAGCTTTTGGGGATAGATTTCAAATCACAGATCGCGTCTGGAAGGCGTCACCAGTTCTAAGGGCGACATTTGAAATTTAAAGTTTCAGGTTTGAAATTTGTTGTTAGCTGATTGGCTTTTAGGTGCACCAACAGTTAGACCATTCCGTCCTACTGAAAAAACAGATATACTAAAATGACACACAAAAACGACGATGGCTCCCTCCAGTAGGACGTAAATACACTACTGATGTTGCCCCTAAGGAGAGTTTCGAATTACCTAATTAAGCAACTAAAACAATCTATCCAGTTTTTGTTGTACCAATGCAACTGTTGCAAAACGGTTTTTTTTAATGGTGAAAGCTAAAATAGTGAACGACATACTCTAAAAGACACTAGCAGCAAACAGTGTTCGAAACAGGAACTAGCTTGATTCTGAAATTTGGTAGGCATTTTAAAATCTGAAAAAAATAAAACATATTGGAAATTCCAGGGATAATTTACAAATAAGACAGGACCGAAACGTACTCCTGACTTGGCTGGAAGTTATCGTATGATCAGTTCAGGAGTGAGGATATCGCACTGTCCTCGAATCCTGGTAAGGAAGCACCTTCCTATCTTACTTTTATGTTTACCAGTAGGATCTCTGTAACATTTCTGTAATGTTTGTCGCAGTGGTAATCCGGACTGCTGCACTGTGACCGAGGTTGGCACTAATGACCTAGCAGTCAAAGCGCCATTAAACCGCAATTCCCTCCCCAATACACTGCAAAAATAGGCATCTTAAACTAAGATGTAAAATTTTCATGCGTTTTTAAGATGTTTACGCCATCTTAGCAGTTTGGCATCTTAAAGGCAGACGCTTTGGTTGGCATCTTTCATATCTGGCATCTCATAATGCAGCCATCTTACATGTATAATGCAGACATCTCATTACGATGACGTCTATAAACTCAACCATCTTATTTTCATTTGTTTATAATATTTGTCATTCAAATCTGAAAGCCTAGGTGTCTTTGCTGCAAAGCACCTAGTGAATATGCCGTCTCAATCAGAAGACATCTTAGTCCTTCTAAACTTGACTGACGACCAGAGAAGGTCAACATCGTGTTAATGATGCGTTCAAAGTGAATGTGGAATCATGTTAGTTAGCCACCCCGGCCTAACGCAGCGTCTACAATCGTTATGGAAGTCAGAATCGTTTGCTAGTTTCGTTAATTGTGTAGATGTCTTAGCATTCGTTTAGGTTAGTCATAGGCTGTGGAAAGAATAAGACCATTTGATTTTTTAAGAACGTGACTACAGTTCACTTGAGATTAGCAAAGTAATTGTTTTCAGTAGAAGTAGACAAAATTAGCAGTGACGTTTCAGTGCGTTTTGCCATTTGCTTTTAAGATGTTTTCGCTATCTTAGCAGTTTGACATCTTAAAGGCATATGCTTTGGTTGGTAGGCATTTTACATATCTGGCATCTTATAATGCTGACATCTCATTACGATGACGTCTATTAAGCTCAACCATCTTATTTTCATTTGTTTATAATATTAGCTGTTCAAATCTGGCAGCCTAGGCGTCTGTTAAAGGTGTTCTTTTCAACATAATCTGTATGAAAATGAAACCAGAGGGATGAGGTTGGTTTAGTCGAGTAGAAAAAGGGGAAGGGGTGGGAAAGAGGTAAGGAGACGGTGTTTTTTTTTTTGTCAAAGCTTTGTATTTATTATAATAATCTGTAAGTAATTATGCATCTTTAATGTGTTATTGTATGGTTGGTTCTTTGCATGCCTTCACTGTGTGCTATTTTCGGAATAAGTATGAAAAAAGTAGTACATAAAAGTAGTTTTTTTTTATCCCTGTTCGCATTTAATAACAATGAGCGATGTTTTAATTGAAATATTTCATGAGATCCAAATATATTTATTTTATCCATCTAAAACAATACAATCATTTATTTTCCAACTCAGTAAACTGCCGCCTTAAAATGTTGGCAAGTTCACTTCGTCTCCGATTTAATGCTTTGTGCCGTCTTGAAACTATAGCACCTTTGCTACTGGCACAACTTAAAAAAAATTACCATCTTAAAATATTAGCAACTTTCCCGTTTTGTAGCTTAAAATAGGTTGACATCTTAAAATGCTGCCGTCTTTACCGGTTACCCCACTTAAAATAAATTGCCATCTTATAATATTCCAATTTTCTCTCTTTTCCAACTTAAAAATAAACCATCTAACTGCGTGGACGTCTGAAATTGCTGCCATCTTACACACTGCATGAATTTGGCAACTGAAAACTATGGCGTCTTAAACAGCTAAACATCTTAAAATATTTATTTCGCGTTTCTTCCATCTGATAATAAGATGCATCTGACGTTTAATGGCATCTTAAATGAAACACGTCTGAAATTAGGATTCATCTTACACTGGTGGTGTCTTAAATCTTCAAAGCACAGATCGATTGCGTCTTAAATTAAGATGGTTTTACGATTTTCAGGAGGCTCATCAATCAAACAACTGAATTTCAGATACATCTTACGAATTTTAAGATGCTTAATTTTTACAGTGTATGGTCGTATTAATTGAAGCAGTACAGGATGAGCTCTTTCTCTCAATATTCACCACAGGAATTACGTAAGGATACGAACCAAAGTCCATTGCTTTTAACGATAAATAAATTTGTTTTGCAGGGTAAAAAACCATCATTTAAACATAAATCTACTTCATCGTACGAAACTCCACCTTAAAAGCGCAAATATAAACTCCACCTTAAAATCGCAAATATAAACTTTCGACGTGCCATGGTAGTACTTCGAAGAATTCACTCTGTAGCCGATAGAGTCGTACCCAATAGTCAATGCTGGTTTCGCAATTTGGAAACAAATTTTGACGTTGACACGCTTGAATAGCACGTAGCTGGAGGAAGCTCAGAAAAGAGGGTTACAAATTGAGTCGCGCATTGCGACTGCGCAACCGTGTCATCTCAGTTCCTTGCCAAAGTTGCAACCTCACCAACCAATACCATTGCTTCTCCTACACAATAATATTAATCCTGGAGCTACGAGCACATAGAAACCCTACTATCCACTTCTCACTCTCTCCTTCTCTTGGTCGTCTCTCCCGTTAATGAACTAGGGCAATAACACCCAACAATGGCGTCGGAGTCTTGTAAAGAAGGCTTGTGATTATCTCTCGTTCGCAGGCGTGGGGATTGCAGAGACGCCTGGCTTATCTTTTACCTCTATTCGCTGAACTGATTGAGGCTTTTTCTTTTTCGATTTTCGTTCCATTCTGAGGTGGAAAGTTGTGGTAGTATAGGATGGGTGAAAGTAAACCTCTTTAGTAGGTGGTAGACTGCTGCTGAGCGGTGCATCCTCAACAACGTTAGCAGAAGTGAGTTGGTATGTTTGTAGATGCACAAAATGAATGAAAGGTAAATGCACCTATTTAAGCGCCATTTTAGTTCCATGCTAAAATCCTCTCCCTTTCTCCTGCAGTCGATTGGAAATGCAAACCACCACACACTTGCGCATGCACGCACGCGCACGCACACACATACACGCGCGCGCGCACACATACTACACATAGAGAGAGAGAGAGAGAGAGAGAGAGAGAGAGAGGGAGAGAGAGAATGGGGAGGCAGTCTTTAAACTTTAGATTCAAGCCTCTTCTCGTTTCAGCCTACTTAATGGAGACTAGGGTACCTAACTGTTGTGAAACGGATGACAGTTATCGGAATGCTAACTAACTTCAGATTCAAAAGCATGTATTAGATTTTAAAGCCATAACATAGAAGCCTTTAGTGTATTGCTTTTTTCCATAATAAAGTTATCAACGTACTTATAAAGTAAACCAATTCCTACTATTTCGACTTTAAATGATAACAAAATTCGTACACAGTATGGGCCAGTCACTACTCCGGTCGTAACAGAGTAAATTTACAATTAAAAATAAGTTAATAACAAATTTTGAAAAGTATATAAATGAAAAAATAAGCGCGCATTTCAAACAAGCGCGTACTGAGCATTAATGATACTTAGAAATGTATTCATCATAATTAATAAATAAAGCAAACCTGCTTACTAAATTTCGAGGCAGTTTACATAGCGACAAGAAACATAAATTTTCTCCCTTTCTAAATTTTACTTAGTTAATAACAAATTCTCTGTTGCTTCTCGCCTTTAAAAGATCATGTGGTTTTCTAGTTGTCTTGACCTTGTAACCATGGCAATGATGAGGAATGAGAATGTCTCCTCGTGGCTTGCAATACACAGTACGACACACGCACCATAACAGCTTCGATTTATGTCAACAATAAAACAATTCCTACTACAGTACAAAATGGTAGACTGATTTCTAAATAGCCACATTCGATGGTTTGTTTTCGATTCGGCAGACCCAAAACGGAAGGCATGTTGAATATTGAATTCTCGCTGCGAGATGTAACGTTTACTCCCGTCGTTTGGTCAATGCTAGAAACTGTTCTTAGTGCAAGAATAGGCAAATTTTGGAAATTTACGGGAAAAGACGATGATGTTGCAGCAATGCTTAAAATTATCTTAATAATTTGTTTATTTATAATACATTATTTTGTTTATGGATTGCACATATACTAGAAACCTGACACTCATAGTAAAACTCATTGGCGATTCAGAAAATCATGTTGGCTAAATACACTCTTACTACCAATAAAGGTCAAGATACCGACTTGTGCAACTAAATAGTTTGTCGGAGAAGGGCCAGTTTGTCGGGTCTGAAGGTAGGTTTTCGTTCAGTCTAGGTGTTAAATTTATTCTATTATTATGTGAAGGCAAACCAAGCAGTGCTACATAAAAATACAAACAACGTTTCGAAAATTTTCAATTTTCGCCATCAGGTTAGCAATAAAATTAAAGCATGGCAAAAGCCACTAAGTCATCCTACATTAAAAGCATAAAACAGTAATTTAAAACGGATAAACACCACCTATTCTATGCATGTGGCAATTTACGTTTTCTTTTCAGTGACTTCACACTTCAACATTAGAAGCAATGTTAATAAGTGTGTGAATCTCTTAATATGAAATCGAAGCTTGGTGCATTCGCAGAAAAGCACATTAAATTTAAGCTTCTCTATCAAGCAATTTGCAATCAGCGAGATTTTCTTCAGATTAAAAACTTTATATCATTTCAACCATCAGGAATCGTTCTAGAAGCCACCACCACATACTCAGTTGCAAAATATGTACAATTTTACCGTTTGAAACATTTTCACACGCAGATTTTGATTGCGGAACGAAAACCTTGGGATATTCTATTTAGTTAATCCTATTTTCAGCACAGTACAAAGGCAAAAGCTTTTGGACTCGATAACATTCGTTCATGGGCGAGCACAGTTATGTCTTTTTATATAGATCTTTAGTGCAAGCATATAAGACCTTGTGTTGGAACTTAACATTTGGGGCATCCTCAATCACGTCGAGACTATTACAAAGCTTTTCTTTTCTCTGTACCGTATTCAAATTTCTAAACAAAATGTTCAAAAAAAGTCATACGACATTATTTTGTGCCTACCGCTTTTCCTTTATTAAGCGCCCAAAAAATATATGACAGTATATTTTTGTAACTATTTGAGCTTGTGTAAAAAGTTTTTTTTTTAATTATATTGAATTCGATCGCTTTTTCTATCGCTTTGTGTGATAATGGCATTGTTGTCACAATGGCGATGCTAGTTTCACTGAAATTAGACGTATGTGAAAAGACCACAGTAAACTGAAATGGAATGCCAGAGTGGCTTGCCATATCTAATATTTTTTGGATTAAAACTGGTAGTTTACGATAAATTTGACGGCTCAAACCTTTCTATTTTGAGTCTATTATTGGATTTGCTACATAAATTTACTTCATTCTACAGACAGAAGGATGGTCAGAAAGAGAGGAGGAATGTGAACCTGTTCCTTGTTTGTGTTGCTGTACAGTTTACACAAGTATAATCGAATTTACTAACACATCGGTGTTATCATAATTATTTTGTTGAATTGTTCAGTGGGATTTTTGAGTAGGCGTAGGTTAAAAGAGTTCAGCAGTCTCGACGATGCATTTATTAATAAAATTATTGCCTTTGTTGCACTATAGTTATCTGAAAATTCTTGGTAATTTGGTTACAACACAGTTAGGTTCTTGAACCGAAAATGCATTTGTGAAAAGTGTTTTCAAGGTAATTGAAGATCTCTGATGTTGATACTTTGATCAAAGGGATAAAAATGTTAGGACTGTGTCCTGTGTTAGGTAGTATTTCTGTTGCTATAATCTTGTTGGACAAGGTCAGATCTTGGAGGTTAGAGGTCTTTATACTGTTCGAAAATTTATCCGCGTTGATCACCAGGAGTCAAACGTGACCCATAAAAAAATTGAAAGAAAATAAATCGTTAAGCCTGTTACAGCTCTGGAAGTAAATACCTCGTGTTTTATACAGTTAACGCATTAATTGAGAGATATGTAATCAAAGTAATGTTAAGCTGTCGAACTCAAGAAAATGAGTCAAGGGTTCACCACAAACTCAAAATTCCAGCTATGCAATACTTTGGTCAACTTTTACCAATCGTAATCTGACAATTACAAACACAAACAGAAGAAGCAAGTATCAGCATGTAGAATAAAGAATAAATTATGAGGTAAAATTTACAGTTTCAGACTCTTGGTATTTACGACTGCTTTGTTACGACTTTTTATCTTAAACAGTAAACTCAGAATGTCTACTTTAACTTTATATAGTGTAATGAAAGGATTAAAGACAGTGAGCATTTACGAGTGCATTGTGATGACACCTAAGGCCAATGTTTTATACTAAATTTCGACACTCGGCTGTAACCTAATTTTAGTTTTAATTTATTCTGTAGAACTTCGAGGAACGGATTAAAGTAGAAGATAGTTGACATTTACGACTCATAACCCCTAAGATCAGTTTGTCTTTGTTTGTCAGTTTGTCTTTGCTGACTGCTTATTTCAACCTTTTTGTTGTTTCTTTATCACTTTGAAGAAAGCGTTAAAATGACACACAGTTGACATTTAAAACTGTCTTCTGAGATACGTTAGGCCAGATTGTTTTACACTGTAAATCCCGACTGTTTTTTTTTTCTTTTGTTAATTTCCGTTTCTTTACCTTTTTTTTTGTATTAAAGAAGTTGATTCTTTATCACTTTGAGAAAAGGATTAAAATAGTAGATAGTTGAAATTTACGAATGCTTTTATTGAATTTATTTATTGAAATATTGACCTTACATGTACAATTGTACCCCATTACAGAATCAAGGGGAGCTACACGTTACACGACAAAAGAATCTTTCACAAGTTTTGACAATTGTGTAAAGGTACAAAAAGGATTCAAGTTATGGTGTAGGTAATATGTAGATTATGGTGTACGTTATATGCCCTTCGATATTGATGTAGGAAGGGAAATGATACCATGTAAATCTTTTATAATCCATTTTAACTCTAGGAACACCAAAAATAGCACTGCGTCTAGTACCAGCAGGTTACTGAAAAGGCAAAGCCGCTTCAGTACATCAAGACAATACCATATTGCCATGAATAAGCTTGTACAGAAAAAAAAATCTAACGAGGTCCTATATTAGTACAATGTTAGCGCAATATTGCATATACATCGTGCAATATACAAGGTCCTATATTGTACATTGTTGGCAATGTTGGCAATGAGTGTTAAAATACATAAGGTCAGCTTCTTTTTTAAACTATAATTGCCGATTGTCTATCTTAACCTTTTTGTTGTTTTCATTCTTTACTATTTTGAGGAAGGGCGTACAATGGCAGACAGTTGGCATTTATCGCTGACTTGTGATAACAAGCTAGATTTTTAAAAATTAATTTCTTTGATCCTTAAGTCAACCGAAGCAATTTAATGCTTATTTGGTTGAACCTGCCCGATTTTGAACATTACCAGCCTTTTGTGAGAGAAGAAATATCTGGTAAAGGGAGGGGCAAACCCGGGGATTTGAACCGGGAAACCTCCGATCATCATAGGGACCGAAAGATTGTCTAGAATTGGCCAGAATAAGTTCCAATAGCTGCTTAAACGGGCATGGTAGCCTCTTACGCGACCCTGGCCAGCAGTCCTAGCAGAGACGTTACCAAGGTACCCTTTCCAGGAGTTCGACCAGATCCTCAAACCTCCAACAACCAAGCTGAGTTCTCTCACCGCTCAACCACGATGACCGCCATTGTTTGATTGTTTTTAGACGGTAAATCCCGACTCTCTACTTAAAACATATTTTTGTCGTGTATATTCGCTGTATCTTGTGGGAACGCTTAAATTAGCAGACATTCGGTTTTTACGAATGCCTTTGTGAGAACACCAAAGGCTAGATTGCCTTAAGACTGTAATTTCCGACTGTTTACTTGACATTTTTTTAAAGATTTATACTTTTAAAAATTTCCCGACTGACACTGCATTCGAATGTTTTCTAATAACATGCCTTCGTTTTACCATCTGAGAGAGAAGAACTAGGTGTTGAAAATTAAATGGTTTAACAAATAAAAGAAGAAAAAAAAACGCTTTAATATTCAATGATTTCAACAGTTTGCCGCCGTCGGCCAGCTGCTTTCGCAACCGACCCTCCCTCCTCCACCACGAACCCCGCAAACCCAAATGTCAAAAATTTGCTATTCCAAACACGTCAGCGTGTTTATCTTCAATGACCTGTCGGGGACCTTCTCATGAATATGAAGAATTAATAAGGAGCTCTCATTTAATTGATGAACGAGGACTGGTAACGTGTGAATACGAAAGTACGGAACGCGACGAGGATGTTAGAACCTTCCACTTATTCAACCTCGACGCGACAAGTATTTACGATATCAGGACGGGGCAACCGATCGCTCGTTTTCTTGATTCAAATTCGTTGGTTGTTATTCCTATAAGCAAAGCCAAGCATGATCTGCAATTCAAAATAAGAATCAGCTGCATAACGTTAGCGGACGCGTTTATATAAGAGTCCAAAGGTCGTATATGTTATTAAAGTAACGTGGCGTAAAGAGAAATTTATTTTTCGTTCTCACCAAGCTTTTGTTCGGCTTCCTAAATGTCATGTTACGTGTGGAATTCCTGGTTTTGTATAATGATGTATAACTAAGTCGAAAGGTTTTCTTTTGCTGAAAACTCCCGTATTTCAGGCTCAATCAATATGACTTCCACGTAACTCACATAACAAGACATTTTATTTAAAACCATTAAATATGCCAATTTTTAAAACGGGGCATCCAGTGATTTGAGCCATAGGATAACCTGATTGAGTGAGCGAAGCGAACGAACATCAGCGTTTGTTAGCCAGTGTACGCAACAATTGGATTAAAGAAACTTAATTCCGCGAAAGCGTTTCTTAGCCAGTGTGCGCGAAAATGGGAGTGGGGATTTGGGAGTGAGGAGTGGGAGTGGGGAGTGGGGAGTGGCGAAGAAACTTCCAGAAACATCCAACATATTGGAAATGGTGCATCTAACACCAGCCATGCGTAGCACGGGCTTCCTCAAACTAAGCTGCATTGTTGCTTATTTATTTACTTCCAACAGACAAATTGTTTCATGCAAAGATGGTTCAGCGCGCACATTCTTTAACGGTGCGTCCTGTGATTTCAGCCACTGGCTGCCCTGATTGAGTGATTGAGGCCAACAAAAATCAGCGTTTCTAAGCCAGTGTCCAAGGTTAGCGGGAGGTGGGAGACGGGGGGGGGGGGGGGGGGTGTTTTAAATGTTTAAAATTACGCCCTTTTCAGTCCGCTCAGTAGGATACAAAAAGTCAACTCTTATTTGCTCAAGTGTTTCAGGAAAAGTGAGTCTGTACACTTAATTCATGACCGGCCCCGCGCGTAGCACGGGCTTCTTCTAGTTTGTTGATAAATTGTAACAAATTTGCCAGTAAAGTAACACATTCACGAGCTTGTTTTTGTTTACACTTCCCTTAGTGTTCATTTCCTTTACTACGTCGGTGGTCTAACTGCAGAAAACTGCAAGCTTTAAGGCAGGTGAAGAGTAAATCTAAACCGTTAAAAATCATACTCTAGACGAAAGATGTATGATGAAATACTTGTATGCCCATGCATCATCGTGCTTCAGTGCAAATTACATGACTTCTTCAACCACGACTTGGAGGGAGATGGCTCAAACGACATGGGCGTTTGAGTTCGCTGGTTCGAATCCCGGAGTCATCTCAATGAAATACAAGTCCGTAATAAAGGTTTGACGAACGTAATCTATTTTTAATATGCATGTAAGGCTTCTACTATTGTGTTGTTGTATTTCATTTCCAAGGTAATCCCGAGCACGACCCACCTTTACCGAAATACTGCAGTAATTTACATGAAAATCGCACTTCGAGCAAATTTACTGCCGTTTTTGCTCTTTCAACTGCAGTTCTGTCATAGGAATCCAGTGTCTATGAAAAAGTTCAGATTTCAGACGCAGTTCCGCTACACAGCTGCAATTTCTGTGTCCGACTGTGGGTAAAAAAAAACTGCAGTTCCATTGCAAAACCACATTTTGTTGCAAGCTGCAACTTTCAAGTGTCTTTCATGTAGAATGTAATTGCAGTTCAACGTTGGCACTGCAGTTTCTGTGATTCTGCTGTTAAACTACAACTTCAAGTGCACTCTTCAAAATGAAGTTGGTAACTGAGGTTATTGTAGACCGTTGCAAACAGAACAAAATGTACTAAGGTGGATATGAACCAATGCTCTCATTGTTTTACTTACTATTCACGCTGCAGGCGTGTCTGTTTCACCATCAGTTATATCAAGTTCTACAAATCGATTTTTGAAAACAATTTCTGAACAAAGATTGTGTTCACGCCAATTTTAAAGTAAAACTCACTATATGCTAGTTGAAAACTAAAGTTCAGCATCGAAAGTAGCTGACCTACAATTGCAGTTTACAAAAAATGCCCTATTTGCACTTCGATATGGTAGTTCAAACTATTTAAAACTGAACTGAACTGCATTTCAAACCATTGGCAGTTTTAAGCAGAAACTGCAGTCCCAATCCAAAGACAATTGCAATTTAAAATTACTTTTTTTTAAAGTGATTAAAAGTGATTAAAGTGATTAAAGTGATTTTTTTTAAAAGTGATTAACTGGTTTTTAATTTCAGGTTACAGGATTTATCAATTTCAATCACCACATTAGCCTAGATACAAGCTATTGCCAGAAACTTGAAGTTGTAACCCTTCCTGTAAACCTTCCTAGCTTAAGTTTTAATTACGTATAAAGGAGTTGTTTAATAAAGTTTGTTTATGGCAAAAACCGGAATTGCTTCACTTTAGCAGTAATAATTAATATACCAATCTTAGACCTATAGTTATTAACTGAGACGAATGAGTGAGTGTATAAGGTATATTGATAACATGCAGTATGTCAGTAAGAGCGAGGTTAAATAAGGAAAGTTTCTATAAAAAATTCAAATCATCTTAATTAAAACAATAGGAAATGGACTGCTGAATATGGAAAGATAAGTTCCATTTTACATTAACAATCGTTCTGAAAACTCGCATCTTTTTTTTGCAATATAGGCGTGTAGCCTACTGCAGTTTCATAAAGTGCACTTTTTATGAAGAAGCTACAGTTGAAAATGCAATTTTGTGAAGACAAAATTACCGTTTTTTTACTACAGTTTTATAACAAACTGCAGTTTTTAGAAAATTACATAAATTGCATAATTAAGAAATGCAATCTATGTTCTATAAAACTGCACTTTAGAACTGCATTTTTTAAGTCTAAAAACTGCAGTATTTTCTAAAGGCAAATTTGCCATTACTTCGTGCCATTAAAGTATTTATTTTTTTGGAGGGGGGGTGTGTATTTTTATTCAGTTTGCTTTTTTTGCAACGGGATTTTCACTTTACACTGTACGAAAAGTCAAATTGGTAAATTTACAGATATGATTAGGCTTCGGCCTTTGGTCTCAATGGTTTTGCATTCAATTCCCGCTCAGGCTTTCTGTCTTTTAAGTGCAAAAAGCAACGGAAATAGGTTTGAATCTGTATTTAAATTATCATTTCTGTTCATGTCTTAATGAGGAAGTTTTCAACAGCCTGTTTAACTGCACAACACATTTATTTTACATTTCAAATTTCGTTTCTTTTTTTTCTTCATGTCTGAGAGAAAGTGGTGTTTGATTACCTGAAGAACCGTACCATTCCATCTCCCCCAACCCCCGTAAAATATCAGCAAGTCCATTGCGCTCTATGAAGGATGAAAAAAAATGCGAATTAGCATGTTAGAAGGAAGCATGTTAGAAGGACTACTGGGAGAAATAAGGGGAGACGCGAAGAAAGAGTGTGAACTTTGATTAAGCATTAGCATAAACTGTGGAGGAGAGGGGAGAGAGGAAAAAGGTATAAAATTTATCAGAAGCTTCGACGGACCTATGAGGTTGCGGTGTGCAAACCACTGGCTCTATTCTTTTGAATAGTGACTAATAAAAAGTCCAATACGGCCCCTCACCGCTTTGCGAAAAAATCATCACACGACCAGCAGCAGGCAGGCAAGTAGAGTCAAAAATCAAAAAAAAAAGTTAGAAAACCCCCACGGAGCGGGTTCTGCCGGGACGAGATAGTGGCTTGCATCTGTTTCAGTGCGACCAAATCTATTTTTATGGGTATATCAAGCGTTCCTTCGTCCGTCCCTAACTTCGTCCTGCTGCAGCTCTTTCCAAACCAAAGGCCGGAATTTTCCGCCACCACGTTTTTACCTTGCATGAACAACATTTTCACGCTTCCACCTTACCCCCTACCCCCTTTTATTTCCTGTTTCCCACTAGAGAATATATTCTTGTGAGAAAAGGTGAGTAGGACTCGATGGGTTAGTTTTTAGCAGTTCATAATGTACATGCATTTATTACCGAATGTTTTACATTTCCATAAAGATTTACCCGAAGTCCCGTAATGATGAATGATTGATATTGATGATTTAGGATCACTCTCTTTAATATCGTACTGTTAACTTTAACTTTGCTATTTGCCGGAATTAATCATGTAGTTCTGGCACAGGAGGATGTATGACATTTCCTAAAAACACCACGTGTTTATTTGACCTGTCTTTATCACTGTACCGTATGTATATGGTCGAGCTGAACTAAAAAAAAGTTTTTCTTTCTATTTTGACATTCAAGGAAGGAAGTATAAGAAGGGAAGTACACATCAGCATGTTGGTTATTTTCGCCCGTTCTTTTACAAACCTGATCCTATTGTGGCCAACAATACAGAGCAGAAAAGCTACACATATACATATAATCAGTAGAAAAACGCTGCCGAGGGGTCACGAAAGGGGTGACAACACATACCAAGGTGATTTAGCTGAAGAGTCACACACAATAAATACAGAAGATGCGGCTAAAGAGTCTCAGAAAAACAATGCAGAAGACACGGCTGAAGAGCTATATACACAGAATACTTGCTGAAGATGCAGATGTGAAGTTGATTTTTGTTTGGTTTTCGCTTATATCAGATTGTGTATCAAATTGCTAAATTAAGCGAATAAACAAATGTTCATAATAGTCCACTAATAGCTCGCTTTAACGTTCGTAAGAATATTGCGTCAATGGAGCAGATTGGCATATCGTACATGTGAAATGGTTGATATGTTTGTCGTGTTCGTTTTGTTTGGATGATTTGTTGCTTCAGTGCACGGACTCAGTACGGTATCGTTTTTTATCTGATATTGACCACAAAGTTTTAACTCCCCGAAAACTGATAAAAACTTTATGTTCAAAAACTGCACTTTCATTTAAGTTACAGTGATTACCATTCGATATCTACTGGATATGAATTGTGGCTCGTGAATTGCTGAAAACTAGAATTGTAATAAAAATACGCATACATGGTGTATCTCCAAAATTAAAATATTGATAATTTGTCCACAAAATTCTGTTACAATGCATTGTCGTAAATGTTATTATCGTTCGTGCTTCTTCATTTCACAGTTATGAGAAACGGTTACATTAAAGTACCATTCTATTTATTTATCACCTCATTTGTAGATGCTCCCTCCAAGTGGTATGCACACAAAACCTGCGAAAGCAATCGATTTGCAAAGCATAAATCTGTTTCTGTGTCCTTTGCGATGCTCAAACTGTGCAGTTTAGTCGAACTAATCAGCATTTTTCATTTACGGACGTCTCGTTTACGCTTGTCAGAATCAAATAAACAACACAGACTTTATGTAGAAGGTTAGCTTGGGTGTGTGGATAGGGTGGTTTAAGAGACAATACCGGAAGCATAATATTGAATTAGATCTGGTTGTAACTAATAATTACACACCTTACCCTAATATTAGATGTCTTCACCCCTGCACCACCCCCTTTACGCAGATGCTAATTAGTGTTATTTAGGGTTGGATGACCGGACGTAAATTTTGGCTTCCGACCAAATTAAATCGGCTCTGGAGAATAAAAATAGAACTCGTAAAATCTTCCTGAACGATTTACAACTGCTACTAAAACCTAAAAGATAAAAAGGCAATTATGGTTAGTAAAACGGTTTTTATTGTTTTATTTTCTTTGGAAGGAGATAAACGTAGTTTGGCACTAAGAGGACAATTTCGGGTTAAAGGGAATCCATTGTTACTATTCTGTTAGAAATCAGGTTTGGCTTATTAAAACTTCTTGGTTATATTGACAATTTTCTCGCTTTGCGCCCATTAGACCAAAAATACAGCTAATTTTGATAAAAAATTGAACGCTAGTACAATGAGAACATTTTTGAAATATGTGTACTAACAAAGAAAAGTAGCACCACGGTTTTTTCTCTTGTCAATATTAGGTTAATAGTTAATACCATCAATAGTTTTAACCTAAGACGGCCAGGTCATTCTTTACATAATGAGACCAGAAAGAAATATTAAAATAACTCTCAAATATCGTTAAAGGTTAACTGTGAGAATGAAGATTGTTAGTGTAGCGTACTGAAATGAACAAATCGTAGCTTACAACCAAAACCAATCACATAAACCAAATGAAAACTCGTAAACCTTCATGAAAAATAAAAAATAAAAATTCCGTCAAAATAGGCGCACAATGTAATTAGTATTAAAAAAAAAAAACGCTTAAGCGTATAAAATACGGGTGTAAGCCTTAAAAAAAAGATGCGTAAGCCATCAGCGTCGTACTAATACGTGTAATAGAATCTCCAGCGTCCCAAAAAACAAGCTGGAGCTTCATTTTACACGTATTAGTGCGACGCTGATGGCTTTCATGTCTTCATCTAATATCTGTTCCTTTAGAGCTTTAAGTTTTTTAAGGCTTACATCCGTATTTTATACGCTTAAGCGTTTTTTAATGCTAATATATATTATTTTTTTTCTTGTTCCAGCAAGAATAACAAAGAAAAGAATATTGTAATCAATCACCTTAAAATAACTCTTATAAGGGAGCCTATATAATACTTAATTTTAAGCTATACAAATGGAAAATATGTTTTTTGGTTCAATCTCTAAGAGATAGCAAAATTTTCCCAACAGAAAGAACAACAACAATTACAATCACATTAAAAATAACGTTCAAAAGACCCTACGCCTTCTTCATACCTACGTTTTAAGCTATAACTTGAGTATCGGTTCAGTTGTTCAATCTCAAAGTGTAGTCAGCTGTTAAGGACCAGCATTTGGGCAAAAATATCCACGAAATTTGGTAAACAAGTCAATTCTTAGCTTATAAATCGTGCTAAGGAGCTTGGATGTATGTCATAGGGTTCCACATGACTGTACACTAGGTTAATTCCTACTGCTACAAAGCATGTTTTTAGTACGTTCAGAAAGAATTTGTTCGTCATTGATGCTTCATGGGGAAGCGCAGGGGGAGGGGATACTGGGAGAGGTTTTGGTGGTATTTCGTGGGGATCCATGGCTGTTTTGATTTCTACAGTTACGAATCACTGGTGCACCACAATGCATGTTTTTAGCACGATCAAAAAGATTTTTTCGGGTATCAGCCTCATGGAGCGGGAATGGGTGGAGGGCGGGGGGGGGCGGGTGCAGCCCTGCCTCTGGGGATTTCACGGGAGTTCCATAGCTAGTTTGATTTGTCCTTCTAACTACTGAAAGAATTGGTTGGTCACGCCTCAAGGAGGGAGCAAGGGGAAGGGGGTTGTTGGGGTGCCTTGGAAAGTATCTCGAGAGGATTCCATAACTAGTTCGATATGTACTACTATGAATGACTTGTGTACTAAATTTCATGCTTTTAGCTCGATTAGCAAAAATATGATGATCAAGCCTCACCAGAGGGGGGGGGGGCGCACATGGGGGCGCTGGGGCTCTTGGGGGTATATCATGGGGGTTCCACGGCTGATTCGATTTGTGCTGCTGAAAATTACTTGCATACCAAATTTCATCGTTTTACCTTGATCTGCTAGAATTCGTTTTCCAAGCCTTAGGGAGGGGCCACAGTGGGGTGGTGAGGGCCCTTCAGAATATTTCATGTAGGGTTCATGCCTGTCTTGATTTGTACTGCTAAGAAAGACTTGTGTACCAGAGTTCATGGTATTAGCTGGATTGGAAAGAATTTGTTTACTGAACCTAATGGTTTCTTCCCAGTGCTCTACAACAATAAATGATCTGCCGACGAGAATACTGCAGTCACATTGAAATCGAGTTCAAAAGGCCGTGGTCCTTGTTAATACCAATATTTTAAGCTGTAGAAATTGAATATCAGTTCATTAGTTCGATCGCTAGGTGAGAGCAAAATTTCTAGCTCATTTGGCTTTCCGTCACAAGAATATTACAGTCACATTAAATATCATTCAAAAGGCCCTAGGCCATGTCCATACGTACGTTTTAAGCTATAAAACTTGAAAATGGGGTGAAACAGTTACGACACGACCCCCAAGTACTGAATTTCGTTGGTATAAGTCAATTCTGGGCGAAATTATAGTTCAAGGTTTGACGTTAAAACATGGAAGTTCTTGCTGAGGCTTGCAGATAAAAGGTAATTTTAATAATAAGAAAAATGTTTGTGGCTTTAACTTTATTATAGAATTCCAGAATCTGATAGTCGCTCAGGCATTACATGGATTGGAAACAGTTGATGTCATTTGAAATGTTGGCTTAAAGTTGTCTTTTAGTAGACATCGAAACAGCTCTGTGTAGCAGCGGGTATGTAAGACTGGTGCAACCGAAACTGAAACCTGATAAGAATACGGAAGCTCTTTCACACGTAGTAGCTTTAGAGTTGTTACGGTAATCTTAAACTTCTGAAACGGTAAGAGTCACAGACCTAAAGTTGGAAAAATCATGTGACAAGCTGGATCTTTTCAACCCAAACATCGTCCTGGATATTATTATCCAAACCGCAATGTAGCACTTCTGGCACACAGATGGCGCTTGTGTTCACTACACTGTCCGCATTGACAAAAATTGTCAGCGGAGTTTCAATTTAATTTAATTTAATTTTAATTTAATTTTAATTTAATTTAATTTAATTTAATTTAATTGTAACATTTGTCGTCATTGTATAAATACGGTGACGATACATATTCTCTTTTTAAAAGAACAAGCAACAACAAGGGGGAAGAAAAAAAAAGTAAATAGAAATATAAACAAGCAACATGCTTAAGCAACGAGGCGAAAAGGGTCATATTTAGGGTTCTTCGCAAAACAACGTATAGACACAAAATCTAATCTATTGTTGTATTACAAACAATCTTAAATATAAGTATAAATATGAAACAATTCTAGAAAGAAAAAGTTCTAGAAATATCCAGTTCAGTTTGTTCTCCAAATAATTTTTTTGAACTGGAATTTTTCCACTGTGAAACCTCTTGTATTTTGGGAATTAGTTATCTACCGATACCAAATTTTACATATTGCTTATAAATGTCCACAGAATCTGTGGATCATCTTTAAAATTTTAATTAAATCTTTACTAACGGCGTGAAAACTTTAGAAACCATCGCCTTTCATGTTGAGGCTAGCGAAACTTTCGTTTTCCCATTGTACATCCATTGTGGAATTAAGAAGCAATTTCCAACGATCCCCGCACATCAGCGCTGTCAACAGTGGTTGCATTTCTTTTGTGAACAAGTAAATGTTAGTAGAAAACTACGTATTATACGAATTGCTTGTGTTTAGCCCTGTTTCACAGCAGGATGGAAAAAAAGGGTGCTATACTAAACCAGTGCCAAATGAAATTAGCCACAGCTGGCATTATGACATTTGTGGCATATAAATGGTCCTATGTATTACCTAGCAAAATTGCCCCTTCTTGTCCCGAGATAACCTTAGTAGTTCAAAAGGCCGTTAATGCGACAATTTTCCTTTTTTTCTTTAAAAAAAAGACGTAATTTGAAACAAAAGCATAAAATACTGCTCACATTTTATTCAAAACTACAAACGCTAAGTATTACTAGCAAATACCTTGCTCTCAGTGGCGACTCATAATGTTGACAGGAGAAACTGTTAAAGAACCGATAACAACATGTAAATTTAAACCGAAACTGGAATGTGGAAATGAAAAAAAGGGTCATGTTTCGTCCCTTACATTACGGAAACCTTCAGGTTCTCGTCCCTTACATTATGCAAAGCTTCAAGTTAGAAGCTTCACCACGGAAAGCAGAGTGTAATGAATGACCTTTCCTCATTTCTGTGAGGCTTCATGCATAGCATTCAACAGTCATCTTCAGTCTTCAGTGAAACAGTTTAATCATTGATTTATAAACCGAGAACCGTATTCTTGTTTATTCTAAGACGAGTGCGATGCTTATGCTTTCGAGATTATTTAAAATATTTACAGCATTTGCTGTCAGTAAACGGCAAGTCTATGCAGTTGTGCACGATTGGAAAGACGACTTTATAGGAGATAGGGCGAAGGGTAGGAATGCCAATAAAGGGGAGCAGAAACATGTCGACAACGACAGCCAGAGGGCGTTTTGATCGCCACTGGGGTATTGACGTAACGCCATTTACTTCCTGGTTTGTTTGACTGATACAATTTTTTCAGTTTTTTTTTGTTTTTTTTTTGTTTTTTATATAGTTGGATAGCATCCGCAGAAAAGCTTCGAAGTCAGCATAAAAAATATCAGTATTCAAGCCTCTTCAACTGCTAGATCTCCTTTTTAGAGACCTGTTTAATGCATGACAAGGGGGGGGGGAGATGAGGCTTAATGGCGCGTCGACAGCTTGGTCATTAGCGCCAACCTCAGTCACAGTGCAGTGGTCCGGGTTGCCACTGCACCACACATTACAGAGATATTATTCAAACCCCTAATCTAAATCTTGTCATACATCTGTACCCCCTGCAAAAATTGAAAAACACCGGACAGGAGGACAGACTAGGCATGACAAGGTATGAGTAGGTGGAATAAGGATGAATTTTGAAATAGACTTTATTTGAAATGGACTTTGTTCATTCTTTATCCCGAATAGAAGAGTATCGATTGTTACGTCAAACTATGCTAAGTGAATGGTTGATGGAGTTTCTAAGCGACGATGCTTTGCAAAGTTTATAGATTAGTAAAACCATAGAGAGCAAAATCATATTTACAGGATAGCCCTACCGTGGTAGATAACCAATGTATGCCTACACCGTCTAAAAGCGAAATTGTAGTCGGTTGTCGGAATTATTTGAGAATATTTCTACTCCTCGTCTGCTTTAATACGTTGACCTTCGCACTGATAGTTCAAACTGAAACAATTAGGTTAGTTTTGTAACAGTCCACTGCAGGAATATAAACTCAAGTGCTTTCCTAAGCGAAACCCATCGATAAGTTTCCGTATGGCCAACTACGTTTTACGCAGGCAAGAACAGGAACGCCGACAAAAAAAAATCTCAATTTTAATGAAACTGTAAAAAGGTAGTTGTAGGTGTTTGGAGACATCTAAAAAGTTTCTACAAATTTTCAAATACTTATTTATTTTTTTGAATTTGAATTGTTTGCATCAAATTTGAGATTTACAAAGTAAAAAAGTTAAAGCAATCCTGCTTTAATAATGCGGCAACTTACAACGATCACCGCTAAAGCCCTCTCCAGACAGAAGCAAATTTCGTGCGACGCGATGCGTTACTACGCGCGTAGAAGGTCAATATTGCTACAGACGTATGGTTGGTGTTATGCTATGGACTAATATTGACGTCTTTGATACACCATCTTGATACACCGTCTTGATACACCGTCTTGATACACCATCTTAATACACCATCTTGATACGCCATCTAATATTGACGTCTTTGATACACCATCTTGATAGACCATCTTGATACACCGTCTTTGATACACCACGTGCAGCGGCGAGCTGCCAGTCTGGTGAGGGCTTAAAGCCCTAACCAGATTGGCTGTTCGCGGCTGCCGGCAACGCAGTATGGTGAAAAAAAGACTTCAATATTGGTCGTTAATTGCAACACCAGCCATACGATTGCAGCAATTTTGACTTTGTTGGCACGTAGTGTCGCATCGCTTCGCACGAAATTTTCTTCTGTCTGGAGAGGGTTTTATTCTCTTAGTGGCGTCGCCTCCGTTGCGCACACTTTTTTCAGAGCACCGGACGTTTTAAGAGTGAGCTTTCTTGTAAACATATAAAAATACATAACCTTCTACAGCACGAATGAAGTGCTATTACTTGTGCCAGTTAAGGGGTTCAAACCGGCATTGTTTTGGTCTGGAGATGATGGGTTATATTTACCCACTTTGCTCAGAGTTCCCTTGAACCCTTCATAAAGCTCGTACAGTGTGTTGCCCTACGTTCTGTGTTTACAAGTCGTATAGGATGCCGCTAGATGACTTCTGCGATAGAGGGTTAATATTTTTAGTGGTAAAGGTTTAATCAGTGGTGGCCGTATTAAAATGTTCTGCGCCAGCAGTGTGAGTCAGCTTTTTCATGTACATTTTTTCCCTCTTATTTTAAAAGATGTGCGCCATAAAACAAAGGTGTGTGCTGTAATGTGCTCCGTAAAAAGAGATGTGCGCCAAACAAATTCAGTTAGATGAATAAGTCAATTTTTTTTCAACGTGGTGGTGGTAATAGGGACGCCGATATTTCAACGGTAAATGACGACTTTCAACAATTTTAGGCAGCGGTGCAATAAACCATTTGTGAACAGCAAAATTTATTGTTTTACGTGAATTTAAGCTTTCATACCACAAAATCAATACTTTTCTTACAATTATTGTTGACGGTTACACACTACAAAATCCCTTTATTTGTGATAGGTAAACAGCTAGTTTAAAAAGAATATTTTTAATGGTTATTTCCTGAAAATTCTGTCAACTGTTTAGTCAGTCTTTAATGTATTCTAGTGTATAAAATCAACGCAGGACCTAGACAGATTCAAAACTGAAATAAGCCAGTTTAAACTTTCGCACCAAAGCCATAGTAAAATATTAAAATGTTTCAGTGTTGTAATTACCAAATTTTCAAATGCAAATTTAAATTGCTGTAATATTTAAAGATGTAGCATGTTATGTTTGAAATGCATTTTATGTTTTTTTTTAATCTTTATTCAGCCACTGGCACCTATTAGGGCAGAGATGCACGCTCCTCTAATATCTTGACCGAACCTAACCTAACATAACTTAAAGACTACATTCCGAAATGCTAAGCTTTTCGTTTGGTATTTCCAGTCTGCAACACCCCATTACTCCAAAGCTCGGTAGAGCTGCGGGCTCCGCAAGACTTACTGCAAGGCAAATCTCTTGGTCACTTTGCAAAAACCCAAAGTGCGACATCTGAAACCCGGTAAACCCTATACATGAGGTGGCATCCCGATAGCTAGCCGTAAATCCTTTCCTTTTTCATGTTCAAAAACGACCGTTAACCGCTTTTTTATGTTTATAATCTGTATAACTAAGGTCGTAATATTTGTTTGTTTGTTTGTGCATGTGTGTGTGTGATCATTATTTTTGTTTGCTGGTACAGTAGCGGCTCTGTTCTACGCTTCTGCCTTTCGCATTGAAATAAGTGTGTTCTTGTGGTTTACTTTGCTTTCTGTGTGGTCATTAGTTAGGATTTTTTTTAAAAGTAATATTACTTACCTTGCTTGAAATCGATATTGAAATTAATACCGAAACATAGCTATAAACTTGCTTGCTAGAATTCGCATAGGGCACACAAATTTTAATATTTCAACTAGTGAGTCGCACTCAGAAGCATTAAAACATAAAAAAAAAAGTTAAAAGGTAAAAGCTGAGTGTCATGATGTCTGATTTGTGGTTGACTATTTCATATTTATCGAGTTGTTTACGCATTCTGGAAAATTTACAAGGGTGCAGGGCATAAGCTTTATTGAACTCAGGATGGTGTCCCGAGCAGACGGTGCATTTGAACTAATCTAGGTTGACTGGTGGGGGTCAAGGTCCAAGAATTTTTAAGGTTACGCTGTTTGGGGTAGTAGGTTTGGACATTGACGGCGCAGAAAGGTCTGGTGATGTGTTCAAAAAGGCTGTGAAGAAACGGGATGGATGATGGGAACCCTGGTGATGGTGGTAGGTGTCTAACGTTTGACCCCACGGCTCCCCCCCCCCCCCCCCCGCTATCAGAGGCATAGCCTACCGTACCCGTTGCTCTGTATGTGAGCTCATATACATCGGGATCGGGTCCTTAAAAGTTTCCCCGCGCATCCAGCACCATTAGTATGCCATCCGGACAGCTTGCCACTCCAACTCCATTGCCAGACACTCTCGGTACATCATCCTGACTTCAACAAAATTCATGGTCTACGATCCTGACAATTTTCCGGAATCCGTAAACAACTCGAGAAATATTAAATAGTCAAAGACATATCAGACATCAGGGGCACAGAATAGTCATCCATTTTGACCTGGATCACTATTTTTGGCACAAATGGATACCCATCCTCAAGTATTTCAACCATCCTGTTGGCGCACCATAGCCACTGCTGACGTCATCACAATTTCCAACATGGCTGTCACCTCCCCCCCCCCGTCAGCGGTTGCTGACAGTTTTTACCTCTTTAGTTTTTAATTTTTTTTAATGGTTTGATTGTGTGTGCTTTTGATGAAGACTAGTGCGACTTACTAGTCGAAATATCAAAATTTGTGTGTCCTATGCGAGTTTCTAGCGATTCGGTGTAATTTCTTCCCCATCATTTTCTCGCCATCATTTCATCCTGAACAACTTAACCCCCAAATGATTTCAACCTCGTACTATTTCATCTCGGTGTTATTTCATCTCCTTACGAAATCATCGCATGTTGATATCCTCCATACACGATTTTTCATGCCACGAAACAAAATCACCCCGATTGTCACCTTTAAACTTTTATCAGATTGCCTCCACATCTTTTGACAGTTCGAAAACGAAGAAACAAAATATCATAAAATGAACACGAGAAGCACTCCTCTCCTGAGAAAAAGTGGTGATGAAGTGACTAGAAACTATTAAAGGTCGGACCACGCAATTGTGTCTAACGTTGCCCCGAGAGAGGCCACCATGCAAACAGACGTTATGACTTCTGAGAAGGGTGGGAGCAACGCAATTGAAATCTGAAACTTTTAACATCAAGGTGATTCTTGAGTATCCGGAAGATGGTTCAGCAGTCTCCATGTAGAAATCTTAGATTAGTAATGGTAAGATTGAATTTGTGTAGACGGTTTTGGTAAGGTAGGTGTTTAAGAGGCGAATATCATTTAGTAAGGCTGCGCTGACAAGACTTAAAATCTAGCGCATACGAGCTGAAATATGGCGAAGTAGTCTGTGAGCAGTATTCAAGCACTGAGCACAGGAGAAGAATGAAGAACACAAGGATTTTTGTTCTGGAGAAGGATTTGAACATGACGTTTGATACGCGTGATCATGGAACTTGAGAGAGGGGTGATGGAGGACGCTTAACGCCAATAATACGACAACATTGGCCAGCATTAACGAAAACATGTTTCTACTCACCCGACGTTCTTTCGCTGCCGTTACATCCAATTCCCATTGCACTTTCAACCTCTCACCAACTTAAATGTTTAATTATCATACTTAATAATCTCTGAATGAACATTAATGACTCGATTTCATCACCGTGGAATTATGTGACTTCTCTACTATTGTCTGGTAGTAGCAAACAAATCTACGACCATTAATTGTTATTAAGTGCCCGGACGATTAAAAACGTTGACGTTACTACAACGATCATAAATTTATCAAATCCTTTTAGCTCGATAGCGGATAATGGTTAAATGAACGATAAATAATAATGATCATTGTGTGGTAGGGTATCAGACTAATCGACGGCAATTTCCGTTTGAAATCGCGGCGATATTCATGCGCGTCTCTCTTCTGCTTATCAGATCAGTCGTATTTCTTTCTCTCCATTTCTATTCTCACCACTAAATTGGAACGGAACAAACAACGAAACTCCCCCTTTCCCCCAAACACTTTATTAAGTGCTGCGGGTAACAAATGATGATCAGTTAGCGGAAAGTTGGGGATCCGTAATTTGGATATTTTTCTGTGAGTACGAAAGACAGAAAAAGAGACCGACAGAGACAGAGAAGGGAAAAAGATAAAGTGAATTACTAAGAAGGAAGGTAGGAGTGGAGTGGATTGGGTGGGATAGGGGATGGGGAGAGAGAGTCTCCTCCATGAGATTATCGTTAGGAGAAATCAGTTTCAAGCCTGACGCTGATTCATCATTAGCCTGATAGGTTCTGGGTGCGCGAGTAACTTGGATTGTTTCGTGCGACTCTGGTAACGAGGTTGCGGTGAACAACTAACCAAGCCTCCCGCGCTGTCGATCTTCTTTCTTTCTTT
>JAHWFP010154051.1:0-39244 GCA_023313725.1 Lithobius niger | reverse complement strand
TCCTCTCACATTCACAATTGAGTGGATTTCTGGAATACAGCTGTTAAGCATTGTGAAGTAACAAGTGAACACTTCAGTGACCACACTAACACATAGAAACTGCACACAATATGCAATTGGTGTCGACCGGTGTAAATTGACTTCCATTCCCAGAGCCACAGGACAGTAGCAGAAGGTTTTGTGCTGTCATGCCGCCCTCACAGAAGTAGACCACGAGATATGGTACTCTACCTCAATCAGGACTCCCAAGAGTTCTGAATGCTCTAAAGACTAACATTTGGTGGTGTTGCTGCCGTATATGGACTTAGGTCAGTCGTGGGATTTGAGCCAGCATACACACAGCTTGGAGGTAAGACGGTGGTCACTGAGCTGTGCTTGCTGGCGCAAGAGACTTACTTTTTTACCCCATCTTGTAGGTTTCTTTTTAAAAGGACCGGGACTGAGGAGGATAAGGATTATTCTGCTAGACTACATGGAATTATTGATATGAATTGTGCAGTCAATAATAGTTTCAAATTTGTTAGTTTTCTCCATTATCGCACACCTTCGCACTAGGGATGGGTCGGTAACCGAAACCGAAACCGAATTTTCGGTTTTTACTGAAAACCGATACCGAAACCGATTCGGATTTTGTGTCGGTTTTTCGTACGGTGTTCGAAAATCAAAAAAATGATTCGTTGTTTTCCATTTTTTTAATAATTATCATTTTCTACGTATAAATGACATCAATGCTCCTAGCTATTAAAACGAAAATAGTAGAGGAAAATGGTGCCACAGCTATACTCATGGTCTATGACGCTGCTGCAAGTGAAAGCAGGAGTAAGTTGAAGCTAGTAATACAACTGTTGCAAGAAAAAAAAATTAGGAAAATCTGATTGGGGTGGATGGTAGCAAAAACCGATACCGAAACCGAGGTTTTTGGGCGTGAAAACCGAAACCGGAACCGAAATTAAACAAATGAAACCGACCCATCCCTACTTCACACAGAAGACACTTGCACTGTCTTTCAAATTTTCGACTGCTTTAACTACAGGCTTCATCAGGCGCTCCAAAGCTCAGTTATTTTCCCTGGTCACATTCTTGCTCACTTCTGAAATTTGAATTTGCCAGACTGCGTAGCCTCTTGTATTTATGGGACAGTCTTGTTGTTTCATGCTTCCATTTCTTGTCAAGCTGCTTCACTAAGTCCCTTCCTACTAGATGTTTTACATTGTGATTGGATGGTCCTAGGATGTTCATTAGGAGTGCTTGTTGGACTTCGTGGTGCTGAATGACAATATATTCACGGTATCTAACTTCTAAGATGGTTATCTCTTTGAATTCGATTTAATCAATGTTACAGCTCCACTCCACTCGATCTTGTGATGAGTCGCCACACAATGGACCGCAATGCTATTGTCTTTCACATTATTACTGACGTTCGCCATGTGTTTAGTCAACCTAGTCCTCACTCCTTTTCTCGTTTCTCCAATATATACTGCTCTGCAGTTCTTGTACGGTACCCTGTACACACCTTCATGAGTGTTCTTGACTCTTCCCATGTCCTGTTCATTTTTGGATTGCTGGGTCTGTCTAGTTGGCATCTGGGCTTCAATCTTCTACTTGCCAGTTAGAAAATATCCACTACCTGTAATTTAGTTGTATTCAGTTCCTGAGTGCTATTTACCCTGGAGGATTTTAAATTCTCGTGAAACGCCCACCTCACCTGCCCATCTACGCATGCGCAAGCATGTGCAGACCCTCCATAAATATGGCTACGGCGAAAGCCATCCATCTCTTTTCCTCCAGCGCCCGTCCACGACGCACGCTGTTACCCTGGTTCTTTACTTTTGTCTTTCGCTTTCGTCTTTCAAGAAGAAGCCCCTCCTATGAAGATCATCACGTCGCAAGCCCCACGAAAGTCCTTTGTTCTGAAGATTTCACATGGAAACCTCATCCACGTGTCATCCCACTGATCATCGGACGACTTCATTTGAAAGCCTGTCACCTCTCGTACCCGAAGCTTTCATCGAAAGTCATCATGACACTGGTTCATCTTCAACTCACTTCATCGACAACCCAAGATAACACCTACTTCTCGTCGAAAATCGGTCACCTCCTGTTCTCCCATCTTTCGCTTCGCCTTCGCCTTTCGTTTTCATCTTCATAGAAGACCCCACTTGAAGGCCACCACACCACATCCTTATGAATATCCGCCTTGTGAACCGCTCGTGGATTTCGGTTATGTTCACCTTCAGCCTACGTCATCAGTCTTCACGACGCAAAACATCACTTGATGGCGCCATGCTTACTCCCACTTCTCGCAGTGAGTCCGTCAACCCCTTACCTGGCCCTCATCTTTCACTTCATTTTTTGCTTTCGCCTAAGGATCATCATCTTATCTCCTGGGGACCCTTCCTCTGAAGATTGCATGCAAAGTCCCACGTCCATTGGCCTCATTGTTCACCATTACACCCGAAGGCTATGTCGAAAGTCTTCACGACGCTATAACGTCCCTAACATCGTTTCATTGGAAGCTCTTGATAACACCGTCTTCGCCGTGACGCTCCTGTCACCAAAGGCCGGTCAACACCTTCCCACTAACGTCTTTCGCTTTCGTCTTTCGCCTCCATCTTTCAAGGAAAGACTTCACTTCACGTCGTTGGGGAATCCTTTGTTTTCAGTTCGAACATGAAACCTACGCCTATGAACCCTCAACGTCATCTTTCCCTCAAGCCATCGTCACAGACGGTCACTCAGAAGACTCTCCTGGCTTCCCAATTGGAAATGCCGAAGATCCGTCGTCGAAAGTGCCCTGAACACCTAACGACAACCAAGACTTTCGCTGAAAGCCTGACACTGCTCTTTCCTCTTCAAGACTCTCGTCCTGAACCTTCTCACCGAAAGAATGAAAGACAGCCTGCCAACTCAACCAAGCTCTCCTCGAAAGTGCTCCCAACCCCATCCCTTCCTGACCTACCTTTCGTCGAAAGCTCATGACACCACCAAACCTGCTGACAAACCATGTTCACGTTGAAGATCCTCTCGTGCCCTCATCTTACGAATGCTCTCCCGAAATCCGTGACGCAACTGTCTTCCACTCAATCCACCAATTTCAAACGACCGTAACCCCCCGTGGATTTTTGACATTTCATGGCCTCTCCGTTGTCACTACTGTTGCAACACCGTCGCAGCACTTGCTGCCATGCATCCTGTTTACATCACGACAACGACATCTCATCAAGCATCCATTACACTCATTGGACTCCACCGACACTCTCCTTCTACTTCATCACCTTGACCTTCTGAACGAACACACACCTGCGAAGGACCCTCATCTCCAACCGTAACTCTCTCCCCATAGACGCACCCACGACGAGAGGCTCCCACCGGACAATGAGGCCGATTTCATCGTAGACCTCTTCTGTTACCTCCGACTCCGTTATCTAGACCGCCTTCCTCGAACTCCATCTTAACGCTCAGCGACTTCCTCTTCAACATCCCACGTTTTGACCTTCACATTGATTAAGGTAATCGTGTCTTCCCGTCCTCGCCTATGGACTCCATGAAGACCTGCCAATCTCATTGCGTCACTTCGGCAACATCCGACCGAAACCACCTTCAACGATCTTTCACCAATTATCCGGAACACCCCTACAACGGCATGGGCCTTCATTATTGCCCTCACCTGTCCTTCTTTCCAAAAAAAAGTGGGGGGGGGGAGATTAATCACTTGGAAACAACTTAACCCGTCAGTTCTCCAACCTATCCTATTGCTGAACGCCTTTTAAACGTCGTGACGCAGTCCTCACTTTGACTACGCCTCCACACTAAACCAGATTGATCTCATCAACGGACCATAGTGATTCCTCCAACGCACGTGTTCACCACATCTGTGACCCATCTTTCCCCTTGACGTTGCACCTGATACGCTGACAGCACAGGATTGTGTCTAACCCTAGCCGTAGTCTGAAATGTACAATTCGGGCTTTAGTTCTTGAACAGCCTCAATATCCTACACTCACAAAATTAACCCCATCCGGGTTAAAAAAAAAAAAGGGGGGGAGGGGGCTCAGCCAACTACGCACCCTTCATTCATGCACCGATCGGCCACATCGCACATCCTCTTCCAGAAGAGATCCTCATCGGTTGTGTCTTCATCTGCATGATGTTTCACCAACTAACACGCTGGTCGACCACACAACCACCACCTCTGAATTCGACACACACTCTTCAACCATCATTCATTGGAAAGCTCTTGTTTCATCATGGAAAATCCTCTCGCCTCACTCAACCTTGATGCCGTGTAACACCCACCAATCCTGACACCACGGGCACACCATCCAACACGCAATCACTTCCCCTGATTGACCCCCCCCCCGCCCTACGACAGTGCCATCTCGTGCTCAATCAACACTTGCCCAACCCGTCCTTATCGCTCCACTCAGACCCTCGACTCCAACCAACCCCAAAACCCTCCCGCATAGCTTTTTCCCGCTTCACGCACGCATCAGCCGCGATCCTCCTCACTTCACGGTTTTCGTCACTCACTTGCTTCCAAGCCACAACCTGTTCGTTCGCCACCATGGCACCCAAAATTTGTGGTGGGAAAACCACAGCAGTTGTTCATGGATGGAATCCTGAACTTGTTCGATCTCTGGACACCTGCACCTGTGCAGCGATAGTCTGCAAACACTCCTGGTATGACCTCCACACCGCCTGCCATACCCACCAGAAGTGTAACTATGACTTGGACCCGTGCAAAATTTGCCTTTCCATCTTTGCAGACGCCTGGCCACTCATTTGCATCAAAAATCGTGCTGCAAAAATCCGCTCCACCCAAATCAAAGAAAAGAAAGCTCGTTACCGTGCTAACGCCTCTTCCACACCAAAGGTTGATTCCTCCTTCCTTCCGTCCCTTTCCTCCTCATCCTCCGGATCCCATCCATCTTCCGAGAAACAAACTTGAATCCCGAAAACCTTTCCAACAACCTTCACAGGAACAACGAAACCAACTGCCACCGTCACTCCAGCATCACAACCCACAACCGAAACATGTGCTTCGAACACCCCACTTGAACCGCCTGGAAAACAACCACCCGGAAACCAAAACTCCACCTTCGGGCTTGACTCCACTCCATCCAAGCCTATCGACAACCTCTGCTACAGCAACAGCTCAACCCTACGAAAATCCATTCGCCACCGTCTAGACCTCCAACATCAAAGAACTGTCCAGATTAAAGAAAAATTGTGCACCCGTATCCGCTTACATCCTCAACCTCGAAAACAAACTTGCCAACGCCGAGAAAATTATGACATGCTTATAAACTAAACATTTCAACCCGACTGCAACAATCACCTTCAACGCAGGATCAAATTGGCTGATGCTAAGTTTCGAAGGCTTTCTCCTCTCCTCAATTCTGCACGTCGACAACCCGTCTTTAAAATCCATCGCCCGCAGTCTCCGGTGAAACCCAAGGTAGCCAGAACCCACCACGCAACCCAAACCTTGGATTCGACACCTTTACAATACCAAGCAGGCTCCGTCACTATTAAACCTCCACCACAAACTGAAGCCATAAATCAGCCACCAGACTCCCTGAACTAATGCGCCAAGAACATTGCTCCATTGCACAAGAATGGATTCGCGCCAACCAGGCTATGTCAAGTGAACAATACGTTGCCCGCCAAATCTGGCAGTGGGACAATGCACCATATTTTCAACCATGTAAAAGCGAGATGAAAAAGCTCTCCTTAAATCGCACATGACAACTCCCGTGTATTGACTGCAGGACCAGAGCAAAAGGCTATTCGTTCTCCTTCACTGCCAGACCCTAAAAAAAAAAAAATCAACGTCTTCTTAATCAACCCTGACAACTATTTCGGCCGGAATGGACTCTCACATGTTTTCCGTCACTCCACGAAATTCACTGTGACTGGACATTCCCGAACTCTTTCCACACGAATCAACTTCTAAATCAGACCACCAATCACCTAAAATCAAGGAAACAAAGCCAAGGTAATCATCTTTCACTTTTCTCTCCGCGACATCGTTTCTCTTAATTCACCTACCTCCCTACCAACTATTTGGCCTGGGAGCTCATTCCCACTGCATTACGCCCTCGCGGCACAAACTGCGAGAATTGGTGAGACAGTCCTTCTGTCCTCTACACCATTTCTGGGACCCAGCTCACGCCCTTGGGAACCCGTCATGATGGTGCCCGCCACCTATACTGACGAGGTCAACTGTAAATGCAACAAAATTTACAGGTAGTGTATATTTTCTTAAGTGGCAAGTAGAAAGCCCAATTTAACCTGGGGGAGGGGGGCAAAATTGGTTTCTATTGCCTAAAGAAAATATACACTACTGTAAATACCCACCCAACCTCCCCTCGAGTCACCACATGACTGACATGTCGAGAGGAAAAGTAGATGGCTGGCTTTCGCCGTAGCCCTATTTATGGAGGGTCTGCACATGCTTGTGCATGCACAGATGGGCGTATCGCAAGAATTTAAAATCCTCCAGGGTAAACAGCACTCAGGAACTGAATGCAACAAAATTTACAGGTAGTGTATATTTTCTGTAGGCAATAGAAACCAATTTTGACCTTCCCCCAGGTAAAATTAGGCTTTTTAGTCCTTCTGCATTTTTAAGAAAAGCCTTGAATCCATTCTTTCTCAAGATAGCTTGGATCGGGCTGCTTACACCCTCAAGGTAAATCAGGGTTACTCTCGGGCTTTCCTCTTTGGTCTGTTGATTTTCCACTCCTCCATCCCTATCAATCTTCTTTGTAGTCATCACTAAGGCAGTAGCTTTCTCTCTGAGTCTGTTCAGTAACTGCTGGATAGCCAGTTAGCATAAGGAATTTTCTTCAGTCTTGGAAAGGTGTGGACGAGCAATTTCAAGACTACTGGAATTTCTTACAAGCCTCACTAACTCATTCTGGGCTATGGCACGGAGTTGCTCCTTTGGGTGACCAGAATAGTATGGTATCCCAAGCTTTGTTGACATTGGCATCACGGTTGGCTCAAACACAGTCTTCCCATTTTCTTTCCGCTGCACCAACACATCCAAGAATGAGACCTTCCTTTCTTTTTTTTCCCCCCTTCAATGACTGTTGACTCTCTCCAGAACTCTTACAAGGTTGATTTTTCTCAGCATCACAAAGGCATTGTCAACAAATCGTGTCCAAATTCGCGCTCCCAGCTCCAATTCAAGAATCATCTCATCCAGGTGTTGCATAATCATTTTCGCTAATATTGGCGAGCTAGAGCATTCCATAGGAGCTCCTCCAACTTGCCAATATGTCTTGCCTTCAAACTCAATGTATATCGATGTCAACAGCACTTTAAGGCTCTGTCTTTCTTAAAGTCTTCTCTCTGTACATTCCATCTTCTCCTAGACACAGCAAGCATTTCTAAAATCAACCTGGCTTGAAAAAAGTTTTATTACATCAAAAGAAACCATCATTTCTCCTTCTCCAAGCTCAAGGTGTGCAAGACAGTGTAAGTGTCTTCGTGTGAAGGTGTGTGATAATGAAGAAGTTGAAAATGGAATTCACAGTAATGGAAGTTAATAGTGATGTTTCAATAATAGTATCAGCTCGCATGGCTGATTCATTACATAGGCTACATTAAATTATTTTTGGGGGTGGTTGTGGGGTAGGCATGATCACTTCCACCTGGTTCAAGCTTATTTTGGGTAGTAGTTGTTTTTTTCCTTTTTTTTTGGATGGCTTATATATTTTTCAAACTTACAAATTAACGCGAAGTTCGCTCAGTCTGAAGCAGTTTTCACAGTATGGTTTGCAACGAAATATTTGAATTTTTTAAACTAATCCTAGCTTCAGTAACTTATTTCTGGAGCTACAGAGTAAATGACATGTTTTGTGGTTTTCTGCTAATTGTTTCTGCATGAAGCGTAACCACTGAGGCGCAATGAAACTAATTACGGAATCATGACAAGCACCCCCCCCCCTCCCCAAAACCAAGGAACTTCTCTCCGAGGAGTTGCAATAACACCAAAATACATGCTCCAGCATTATGTCATTTCTAACTTTACCCCCTCCCCCTTTTGGGAGGGGGGGGGGGGTGTTTTTCCACGTAGATCAACAGTTTTTTTAGAACCTTTTTAGTAATTGTTTTGCATATTTCCAGCCTTTTACTGGGGTAGAAATGCTTATGTCATCAACTAGCCACTTCCCCTCTACCCCCTCGTTAGCAATCGTCACCAGACTGTAGCCGACCCCCACCTCAGAAGAAACTGTCCGAGGAGGCAAAAAGAGCGTGTTCAGTTGCTGTTTTAATTTTTTTTTGGGGGGGGGGGGGAATTTGCTTTTGAATTGTTACCCTAAAACAGTTGAACTTTACACTTTTACCTTGCAACGCAATGGACTAGTATATTATAATGTGGTTACCATTTTTACTATTATTATTATTAGGTATTAGCCAGAACTAATGAACATTGTTTTTGTTTTTTCGCTTCATCGGCTCCTGGTTTTAGCTTTACTGATGTTTTATTCTGTTTCAGTTGTGCTGATTGTCGTTTCCATTTGTACCGCAGCAGGTGCATGGCAGTGGTTGATGGACCCTCAAACTTCGCAGGTACTGTAGTTGTGACAGTACTTAGCCCATTTGATTTTGGAAAAAAAGTAAAAAAAAAACGAAGGACCTACAATTTTTATCAAGTTTATCAGCGATACAATGTAAATTACTTTTTTGTCTGCATTTTGCAGTATAACCATTATAATATTTTTTTTTTCTATTAACTTCATCTGTTTGAACCAACACCGGATTTGTGGCTTCAGACAGTCTATATCACGCAATATTGTGGCCAGACATACTCGAGCGTGGTGTGAAGAAGGTTGCGTTGGGGACTAGCCCATATAATAATGCTGCTCCATGTTCTATCGTTCTGAGGTGCGACAACTGGTCTAACAAGTGGATGAAAGTGAGAAATGTTATTTCTGTGGGCCCGAAGCTTGCTAAAATAGGACCTATGGA
Source organism: Lithobius niger (assembly GCA_023313725.1). Classification (NCBI taxonomy): domain Eukaryota; kingdom Metazoa; phylum Arthropoda; class Chilopoda; order Lithobiomorpha; family Lithobiidae; genus Lithobius; species Lithobius niger. The sequence continues at coordinate 30,262 of JAHWFP010154051.1, read as the reverse complement.
TTACGCTTCCCAGCTGATTCTGACATGGGCTAGAACACCTATCTTTGCTTAGGTGGAGCAAGATTCGAATGATGTTGAATGAACTAGCCTGGAGCAGGGAAGCGTGATCTGCAGCTTTTACCCCACTTGATGACCTGTGCTTATTTACTAGCTTGTTTTAGTTTTGAGTTGTGGAAGCAATATATGCTTGTTAAAAGGAAGCAATATTTTCAAGTGCTACTGCAAATGCACATTATTTTCTTGAAATTGAATACCTGCTCTTCTCAGAAGAATGGCCCGCACCTTTCAAAGAAACCGCTTAAGTCGTTCAACACAGTCTACCTTTTTTTTTTTTTTGTTCTTTACCACTGAATGTTTGCTACACGCGCAGCCAAAACATTTGGTGTTACTTTACTATAACGCAGTTTCTTAGTAGGTACAAATTGTTCCTTAACGCTATAAAATGCTAGCAATATTCAGAACAGGCAAAATTACAGTATATGGTTACAGTTAGTCTTATTGCACATTATGATAAAACTTACTTCTTTCAGTGCATTCTTGCTCAAATCCAAAATGCCCCTTCTGGGAACAAGGTAAATAGGAAACTGCCCCATTAGACAACAACAACAAAACTTTGTAACAATAGGACTCTTGGAACTATTTTAAAGTTCTTTTTTTAAGCATTGTTAAGTTCTTCCACAAACAATGAGAAATTACCCCTTCATCCAATAGTGGTAAATTTGTTTTAGTTTTCTTAACAATAGAACTTTTGGAACACATAACTTTGCCAAGGAATACTGTTATGTTGAGTGTATTCAGCCAGACATGCTTTCAAACCTTGGCCATACTTAGTCAACAGCCAGCGGGCACTACTCGCACTTGTTGTGCATTTTTTAGGAATGATCCTGGAATTTTACCTAGGGTAGGAATCATGTTCACCACTGGTACTCATTTTGTTTTCTTTAATATTTTAAATGTCATTGTTCATTGTTGTGTAGATTAAATATTCTAAAATGTGAAAATTCTTCTGATTAACTGCTAGATCTTGTCCAAAAACAGCACAGAAACAGGAAGAACAATTAAATAACGCGCCTCAATTTCTTTTTTTTTTAGTAATTCTCCAGTTGAAAACTTTACATGTATGGAACTTTATTTATCCAATTTTATGGTGCAATTGCTAATATTTGATTGCTGAATTATTCATTTCAGGTGCCATTTTTGCAGTCCCTGTGGAATCATCCCTTCTTTACTATCAGCAGCGTTCTGCTAGTTGCTCTCTTTCTTGGAGGAATTCATAAGAGAGTAGTTGCTCCTTCAATGTATCCTTTCAGTAATTTGAATGTGAGATTTGGATCTGCAGTTGATGTAGATCTATTCTTTGAAAGCAACAACCAGAGAGCAAACACTTTCAATCGCCATATATGTGAAACTGTCACCAAACTAAAAAGTTGTTTTTTTAAACATCGGACATCAATTTAAAAAAATCGTTCAGTATTGTAGCCATTATAAAAATACACGAAGTTAAGTACACTAACCGAATACTCAGTGCTGTAACTAGCTTATTCCAAGGAGGGATGCAAGAACAAAATGTTGACTAAACAACAGTGAATTTTGTCCTTTTTGGTCCCCCTGCCTCACGGGCCCAGATGCCTTGCACCCTCTGCACCACCCCTAATTCCGGCACTGCGAGTACTTGCCCATTTTCAACGAACCATACAAACTACTTCACTACAAACCACTTCAAATTTTGACTTTGAGAGACATGAAGTAACTTCGGACTGGGAAAGGCTTATGGTTCTGAAGGCTTGAAACATGAGCACATTAGGTACGCTTGGAATGGGATCCACGATTTGCTGGCCACAGGATTTAACATTTGTTTGCTGCACTCCTGGCCTCCCAAAGTTGTTAATGGACGTTGTTATCTCACCTATTCTTAAGAATTGGATAGGCAAACTAACAGACAGCTAAAACTATCGGCCAACTGCCCTGGCAAGCATCCTTTTGTATCCTTTCCTTAGTGCTGAAGAACCTCTTGATCTCCAGGCTGAGGCAGTTCATGGAGCTGTCACACGACCAGTTTGGGTTCAAGCGAAAGCACAGCACAGATCAAGCTGTTCAAGTGCGTAAAGAGACAGTACAACACGACCGCTCTCAGGATAGAGCCCAGTATAAGTGTGCCTTCTTGATAAGAGTAAGACGTATGATAGTAAATTGGTGAGTGCTTTTCACCAAGGTACGAGGCAGAGGGGTACCAAACTGGACAATTAGTATGCTTCGCAGGAAATGTCTATGCAATGGAATAGCAGTGTGTCTTGACTTTTCATGTCAATAATGATGTGAGACGAGGTGGTTTCTCTCGTGCCTTGTTTGGAGTCTCATGGAGACCGGCCGGTCGGTCAGGCCGTGGCAAGAAAAAGCATTGGCTGTCAGGTTGGCAGAACATGCCTCAACATCAGTTGCTATGTAGATGACCTTGCCATTCATTGTCCTTCTGCTAAGGCTCTGCAACCTTTGCTTGACATTTGTAACGGTTTCTATGCAGGTTGAGTTGCTTTTTACCCCTAATTAATCTGTGTGCCTTGTTGTCAAACTAAGGGATCCATCTAGTTTTCGCCATAGAACGTAGCGATATCGGAGCCAAAATGTCTGCCACCAAGTTTGTGGTCCGAACCATGATCATTCAAATTATCTGACAATCGCCGAGGTTTCAGTTAAAATTGAATGATCAGGGTTGGGACAGAAAACTTGGTGGCAGCCATTTTAGCTCTGATATCACTACTTTCTATGGCGAAAACTAGATGGATCCCTTTCCCCGTATGGGTGTTTTGTATGATATTATTCTTTTTGGTTGTTTTATGGTTTGGTTTAGTGTAAGCATTGAGTGTGAACTCCTTACGGAAATATAATTTGCTTACGTTTTGTACGCTTAGATTTCAAAGTAAAAGGATATTTACCGTTGCAATATCCTTGCAAATTTTAGACAGTCAGGCTTTTCTGGAGTTGGAGGGGCTCAGAACGACTATCTTCATCAGGCTACCACATCACCGCTTACTTCGTCGTCATCGTTCGTCTGCTACTATCGTCCGTTGGAATGTATGCGGCGCGAGGCCATAACCTCTGTAAGTTGCAGGCCAGTGCACCACTTCTCCCGCAGCAACTTATTAAACTCTCCTCTCAGCAGGAACTGAATGTTTGGCTTTGAAGGTCCCTGGATATTCATCAGCACAGCCTTCTCTCGGCTGTGGTGTTGAATAGCCACGGAGTCAAGGCTTCTCAGATGCACATCATTGTTAGAGTTGGACTTGAGGAGTGTCACAGTGCCTTCCCAGTGGATTCGGTGTCGAGTTTCCGTGTGGTGGACTGCTATGCCATTCGTTACAACTTCATTCCTGGTGTCTGCCATGTGCTGCTTGACCCTCGTGTGTATACCTTTTCTTGTCTCTCCCACATAAACGGCATCACAATCCCTACATGGTACTCTGTAAATGTAGCCCCTCCAACTCCAGAAAAGCCTGACTGTCGAAAATTTGCAAGGATATTGGAACGGTAAATATCCTTTACTTTGAAATCTAAGCGTACAAAACGTAAACATGGACTCGAATGTTCAAAGTAAGGAAATATAATCGTTTCTTTAACAGCCTAAATTATAATTAATGGTCGCTGGTTAATTATATTTCCAATAAAGTTCCCGTTGTATTACATTTGATTGTAAGACCGACACAATCTTTTCTTTTTTTTTTTTTTTATTCAAGGAGCTGTTACGCTTCACCGATTTTCTTTCCGGTAAACAGTTTAGTAGACGATGAGATTGTTTATTTTCCATATGTTACAATTACAATATACTGATTCAATTTAATTATGAAACGGAAACAATAAGTGAACCGAAGCTGTATTGTTACTCGGACAAGGAGGACAGATATTTTGATAACAGATGGGGTGTTCCCAACGTTCACTAAAATAGCATTGCAAATGACAACAATCTTTTGAATTAAAACCTCCCCAAATGTCAAACTAGTATAAAGGCACCTATTGGAGTCAAACATGAACTGAATTTCAAATTTCAAGCTATTCGTTCACATAAGTTATTTCATCTGAGAGGTATTAGCTAATAATTAGTAGTAGTCGCTAGCATGAAATCAACGATGTTGAGTTATCTTTTTCTTATTGAAATCCTTTATGTACAGCTCTGAAATAGGATTTTCTGTTGTCTACTCGGTAAACCCCGTCAATCTATACAATTTTCAAAGCTTCTGTCACATTAATATTTTACTATTCCATTCCGGATTAATGTCTCAGGTAAGAGAAGCAGTAGCTAACCATCGCCCAAACACTAATAATGTCTTGATTTGAACAATAACAATCAAACGCCAATAAGCAGACCCCATGGCATGCTAACAATGTGAACTTAAAAGGCAAAGTGCTAGCGTGCTTTTACATAGGTGGAAAAATTTCACCCCGCCAAACGTTTTCGTTGCTAAGGAGCCGATTAGCTACATGAAGAGTGCCAGATAACTGGCCACATCCTTTGTGATGACCACCTGGACGATTCGGACATTCGCCGACAGTGCTGCTCTGTGTATTTCGCTGGCAATAGCCTGACAGCTAAGTTTGGTGCCTGTAGCAGGTTTGTTAAGAACCGGTTGCTTCGGACTCGCATGCTGTGTTTGGACTGATTACAAAAAAGCTACAATGGACAAGTTATTAAGGGTGTTACAACAATGCTACTAGAAGACTTCAGGAAGGCCCCCCCCCCATTGGGCTAGTACTAGCCAGATTATGGCTGAGAATTATCGCCTGTCTTTTATAACCCTTAGGAGGAATCATGTTTGGGGGTTCTGTTTACGGCTCTAACCATGGCCTACCAGCAGACACACTCTTTCGATGTATGGCACGATGTCCTACTGAGAAAAAAGATTTCGGTAAATCTGTTACCACGCTCCTGTTGTTTTTGTTTTATTTATTTTTTGTCATCCTCTGAAACTTGAATCTCCCATTTTTCCTGTAATTCCCCTTTAAGGTTTACTGATGGGCAACATCTGGCTGAGTTAAATAATTAAAATAAATAAATATCATAAATAAAAAGTTTTTGTACACTCGCTTCAGGCGAATTCCTTGGTTTTTACATTTTGGAGTTGTGTGTCAAAACATAAATTTCAACGCCCGCTTGTTACCTCTGGCATTAGTGAGGTTGAATGAATGTGCCACCTGTGAGAGATAGAGTTCTGGTTACACAAGGTGTTTGATTCTAGGTTAGGATGGAATTGTTGGGACCTAACAGAAGCTCCGAGCATGATGGCTGGCCTATCTAGATTCCGGCGCGTGAAGGTTAGACGGACAAGTTTTTGGTTGCGTCTTCTGATGTTACGTAGTTAGCCGCAGTGAGCGCGGCTCGTAATTTGGAAAAAAAAACAGTCGTCATTTTCGTGAACAGCGACCTTGATTTACCTTTTACACCAATGGCGATAGTACAACCTTCCACATATACAGATCGATGGTGGACGATCTTGGAGCCGCTGTGGAAGTGGCCCCGATTGTTGGTTCATTAGAGGTATGTTGTATTGTTCAAAGTACTGGATAGAAATGGACTCTCAAGTGATTGTCTCGTTTTGAGTTTAGTTCGAGGAGTGAGGCTCGGTTCCAAGCAATTTTGTGATGTGTTGCTCTGTCTTCCTGTAGTGGTTTTGACGTTGTTCCATTTCATGCTAATAGCCTTTTTGATTGCTCTGTTTAGTAGAGATGGCGATTAGGCCTTGACTGAACTGACTCCAAGACACCTGCGGCCCCTCTCGGCTCCATCATGGCTTCTACTTCCTGTGGAATTCCATCCACATCTAACGATACTTATATTGGCGTTTGTGATTTTCTGTTCACTCAAGCAAATGTATTGCATGATAGGCTTCTTTCAGTCAATGAGAATGTGGAACCTTTCTACAAGTATTTTATTTCCTTGGCACAACAACCTGTTTCATCAATTTCCATTTAACAGTCCTTGCACCAAGAAATCGCCGCTACAAAGGCTAAATAGCCCAAGCCTTGTAAAACTCTTTTCCCTGTGGAGATCGAACATCTATATATCACAGCCAGCTCCTGCTCCTTAACCGTCATCTCAGCTTTGGCCACTTAACCTTGCGCCTTTAGAGTTATTCAATTTTCCGATTGTAACTGATAGGCTTAAACTTGAGCACTTGTCTTAAAATGCATACACCAAATAAGTAGACATTTATTTTCTCTTTACGTTGTTGGTATTGTTGTATTTGCAAATACATCATCACTCACTCCACGTACAATTATCGCTAAGTCAAAATATCGCCCAATACAAAATTACCCTCGTTATCTCAAACAAATATCGGTTAACTCAAACTCCAGATGGTAATTTTACTTCTTGATGCCATGCATTCTATGTTGCTTCTGTACTGGACAAAGTATTTCTGCTGATTTTACTGAGGAATTAGTAGTACATTTCACATATTAAACCATTCTGCACTTAACAAACATTGGATGCAAAGATGTACTTGGTATTTCCCATGCTAACTGCCTGTCTTATTATTTTATGCATTTCCGCTTAACTCAAACTGCATTGCCAGTCTCGCTGGAGTTCGAGTTAAAGAGGTTTTACTGTACATCATTTACGTCCTCTGAGCCACAATAAATCAATTTTCACAATCGATCATGAATTATGCGTAAGAAAACTATGACAAATTGTATCTGATGGGCTAATGCATGGTGCCTTCCAAGATTCATAGGGGAGTTTCTCAACACTTACCACTTTATATTGCAGATGCTTTATAGAAAGTCACGTATGCTTTACCATGCTAAAGTTTTGTGAAAACTTAACTATTTATCAGAATTGCTTCAAGGGTGAGGCTTGTACTTAGTGACTTCAATATGTCGTGCGATGATGTAAGTAGAATACAGCCAAGAGTTCTATTAATCCAAACTCTACAACAGATGCTCTTAAAAATCATTGTTGCATTAGTATCTATGGGGAGTTAAAATGACTAGAAAAACCTGCACAGTGAATTTTTTCGGGCGTCTGTTGTGGCAGCAGTTTAATAAATATACACTGCATTATAATAACATTTTTTTGTATATCCTTGCAGACTGGAAAGTTAATATTAAAACCAAGACCAACAGCTTCGTGATACTGGTCTAGCTGGGATGCGTCGATTTATTTACCTCATCATCGTTTGTTTTCAATTTTCATAATCAATCATGAATTATATACTGTATGTAAGAAAAATGTATGACTAATTGCATTTGTTTTCTTGTAAATAGTGTGCATGGAATGTGCTGAATAAACTGGGGGAAAAACTTGAGTACAAAACAGCATTGTATTTTTCTCCTATATCAAGCTACAATAATTACAAGAACAAACTGGAATGATCACGTCAGAGGTGATCGATCATCTCCACGCAGTGCACGGTATTTTGCGATTTCAGTGGGAAATTCTTTCGTTAACTCTGCTAACAGAAGAGCTTTAAATTTCTGAAACAAAGAAAATATTTGTAAGCACAGTAGACAAGACTGTCGACAAGCTAAAGCAAAGTCTACAAATGTTGGCACTCCCGATAAATGTTCGTCGTAGCAATGCACCTTCTATGGCTTTTGCTCAGGCACTAGAAGAGAATACGAGCACTTTTTTTTAATATCTTAGCATGTAAATCCGAATTCACACTTAATCGCAGAGCGAGCGATTTCCACGTAAAGTAAACCTTTTCAATGTGTGTCTCGCTTTGTTCTTTCAATCTTTCATCTCTCCAGAATTACTTCTGGAGGAGAAGACGTCCAGACGTGCAAACAAACAAATCGTATGTTTTGAATGATAAAGATAAAATGCAGGCGTGCTGAGGAATTTGATGAATGACCTGTGAGCAATAATTACTATTACTTTGGGCGAATAATCAGCACATGATTTTGTGATGCTCTTGGAATAAAAAAAATTACTGGAACCATGAATCGACGCGCACGTTGGTCTCGGATGGCCAGACTGTTGGAATGATTTATGGTTATCTGTTTATGCAGTGAAGCCTTACGAAAACGTGTATTGCACTCTTACCATTTGCTTGATCGTTTTAGACGTGGAATGTCTGTCAGCAGCACAAGAGTTGCAGCATGATAGCTTCTCGAGTGTAGCGAGACGACGCGGAATGAGCGAGCAAAGCGAGCGACTCCGCTAGTCTGTTTTTAAGGGTTACACAAGGAATAACATTTGGAGATAAATACACTGATTGCTGCCAACGGATAAAATGTAAAGAATAAAATAGAAGTTACATACTGGGACATAACTTACCCTGTAAGAATCAATTTTGCCTTTCACTTGCTCGTTCTTGGATAAAGCTTTTTCCATGCAATCTTTAGTATAAAGGTGTGGGTTTCTGCCTTGATCAATGTATCTGTAGAGATGGATGACAATTTGTATGAATAATACACACCAACAAAAGTAAACTACAAAACCAGCAACTAAAAGCAAACTTAAAGACACAGTACGGCAGACCTATAGCTAGAGCTCCACGTCTAAAAGTTCTGCCGAGATCTAATACACTGGTTACGAACGCATGCAATGTTTTGGTGCTAACTGTATTTTAGGAATAAGTTGACCTGCTAGACATCATGTTGTACGTCGAGTTATTCTAAAATCATAGTAACCTGGCATCTCTTTGTCAAGAAATTGTACCAATACTGACAGTAAGTCTGCAAAGGAGCTAAGCTTGTGCTACTGAACGTCATCGAATTGGAGAACCAGCATTTCCTTCTGCAAGTGGACTCATTAATTCATTGCAACGGCATCATTGATGAATGCTGAGACAGTGAACTTTTAGTTCAAACAATCCCTAGCATTAAAACAGAATTTTCCATGTCTGTAAAGTAAGGAAGTGGATGACGCCACAACTCTGTTACGTCTGCTTGAAAGAGCAATTTAGCAGGGATGATTAAAGTATCTTTTTACTGTTTACATTTGACCAACTTGGCCAAGGTTCACAAAAACGTACCAAAACACCTTTTTCTGGACACATGTACTCTGTAAATAAATAAAGCAAAGTGTTGTAGTAGTCTACTTACTCGAATACTTCTAACGGAACATGGACATCTTGACCCTGAGATTTCAACTTGTCAATTTCTTGCATCTCCGTAACCATAGTGTTCCTGAAAGGCAATTAAAATTTGTGTTCAAAAGACAGCTTACAAAATTCACTGACATTGACCAATTTGTTTTAAGGTTACCACCCATTCAGAATTAATTTGCAGCTTTACGTCGACTTGCTTACTTTGGCTACTAGGCTAGATTGGGTTGAAACGACGCAAACTACTAGAGAAATCCTGTGCACATCAAGAAACCAAGTTGAAACAGAAAGAGCGGTGGAGGCAGCAAACTTCCTTAATGAAAATCCTCTGGCTAGTGCTCAAGTAGATGGATGGCAGTAAAAAATGGTAAAAATGGTAAAAAATGGTTGAATACATACCGCACCTTGATAAGATAAAGTTATAATAATGAAGGTTAAATTTTTCTAATCTATTTTTAGCATTTCTGCTTCAATTTTTCATGTAGCATTTGATGGCACTTGAAGCTAAAACAACCGCTTGAGGAAGTGCTGCTTAACGACGCACGAAATATCGAGTAAAAATGGCCAGAGGGGAGGCATGCGGACTAGAAACCATGAAAAGACTGTACGATATGGTCAAATTTACCTTCAAGAGAGTGAAAATTCTCCATAGATTCCATACTACAGATAATTCCCTACCTAGCATATTTTCGACTGCAGCCTGCAGTATTCTTCAGGCTCTTCAAAGGTAAGTCTTTCTTCTGTTTACATTCTTCGTTGTGTGAACACGATCACCATCTGAGTTTGAAATCCTCGCTTCACATAGCATCCGGAATTTAGAAGGCCGTTCATCACTGCCACGCCTCACCTCTTCAGTAGGCCGTTCCCAATCTCTCAGGTTCCATTTTGCCTCAGTTGTTTTCTGAGATTGACTCCAAATAGTTTAGACACTTGGTTAGTGTCTAACCTAATTGGATCGACTCCAATTAGGTTAGTCAGCGTACTTTGGAGAATCTTCACTCTCTTGAAGGTAAATTTAATATAGTGTTTCACAGTAATGGGCGTCATCGTTATAGACTTTTTACAATATGGTCAATTGTTAGAATAGCAATATGTAAAATTTGTAGACTTGCAGTGACATCTTGACAGCAAGAGCACGAAGGCTAGTGTTTACGTAGGCCATTGATGGATTAGAAGCTCGACAGTCCAATTGGACTAATTAAGAGCTTTTGAGGATTTTTTGAAAGGCTAGTCAGGAAATTTAAACTGAAATCTGGTAGGCTAATAGCAAAGTTTTACAGAACTTTGTGTTAACAATACACTTGCCCAGGGAAACATTTTATGTAAAACTTTATTTTGAAAACAAAATATCTTGTATTGATAAGCACACCCTGACGTGTTCATCAGCTTGCCACTCACCTACCCCCACCCGACCTTCGCTTCCTGACCTGTCACGCCTGGTCGAGACAAGAGAGAGAACAAGAGAAGGCAACATGACAGATGCACGTGGGTTGCTTGTCCGTCCTTGGATTAATAACTATACTTTCGTTACGGGATAACTCACTTGTTTCAAAATCTACATAAAAACCACAAAACGAACTATTCCACAGAATTGTTCACTGAATTTTCGGTGAAAAATCGTTCACCTTCGTCGGAGTGTTTACAGCTTTGGAAAAAGTACGATCCCATTCCACACACCAGCATCGTGATCGTACTTGATCGTAATGTGATCATACTTTTCCAAAGCTGTAAACACTCCGACGAAGATGAACGATTTTTCATCGAAAATTCAGTGAACAATTCTGTGGAATAGTTCGTTTTGTGGTTTTACTGTAGATTTTAAAATAAATGTCCTTCAATGACCACTGTAATCGCCGCTTGCCGGTTTTTACGATAACTCACTTGCTAGACTTAACGCTCAAGCAACGCGTGCAAAACTAGGGGACAGAGATTCTAGTTTCTCAATTTTGCCACGAGAGCGCAAACTGTGGAAAAGACGGTCGAGCCACGTGACCAGCGCCTGCGTCTTGTAGAAGAGCGTAGTTAAATAAAGTACAATTGAACTGGCGACCCTGTCAGCGTTTCACCTATTACTTTCATTATCAACGCGGTAAGTTCAGCGTACAAACATAATCATTCTGGCGTTCACCCACTTCAAAACTTTATATGGATACAATTTCTTGTTGGGAAATTTATGAAATGTAATACCATGCATGCAATGCATGCATGGTTTGCCGTACTGTCATGAATCAATCGAACAGTCGCCGTGAGCGCACGTCATCACAATCTTGGATTTGCCCGGAAGTAGCTGTGGTGAAGCTTAGTTCACAGTCGCTTCTACAAATGATGCAGCACGTATTGATCGCGAGAGCTTTGGATGGAAAGCTGCATCACATTTCAGAGCGAGAGTAGGGCTTGGTATCTTAAAAACCACAACAAAAACACATTTACCACCCCCGAAGAACACAAAAAGGTCCTACACTTGAATTTTCGGTGAGTCTCCTCACCTTCTTCAGAAGTTGTGCACTAAAATAAATTAAAAGTCACATCACAGCACCGATTTTCTTCCTGATTCCCGCTAGTCTGCCGGCTTGGTCCGTCCACCCTTCACGAATAAACAAGTTTCACTCCAACCTCAAGTCTCCAGGTCTCTCTCGCTTTATCCACCACCCCAATCCAGAAATGAGGAGTTTAGCCTTCACTGAAACCGTCACAACAGATATGCACAATTTCAAACTAAAGATATTCGAAGCTATACTTCAGCAAATTTTTGACGGGCAGTTTTTCTGGGAAAGTAGAGGCTCAGACGACTGTGTTCATCAGGCTGCAACAGAAAACACTCACTTCGTCACGTCTGTGCATCTGCTATTTGAACCTGGACGAAGAGTGTGTAATTTAAATCGAAGACGAACGGACGCGAAGAAGCGAGACTGACCAACAATTCAATTGAGTCCAAAGTTCTCCACACACAGGCATTTAGTTGAATGGAAATGACCAGGAGACGAAAGATGAACTGTTTTGGGGACAAAAGTACTGCCAGAAGCTTTTGTATGTCCATTCAACCCTTAACAGCCTACAGCTGGCAACCTGGTCCTTTAAATCAAGACTGACTACATCCATTTAACGTATCATTATAATTACATATTGTGTCGTTGCGTTTCTGCACGACAGTGCACAGAATTCATTCACCCCTCTTAGGCTAAGAGTAAATGGTCTGCTGGTTTTACATTCGTCCTAAGTTTTACGCTAGAATAGAATAGAAAAGGAACAAGCTGTCCGATCCGAATGGTGAAAAAGGGATTGAAGAGAACCATGATTTTACTCGAGGTGAAGGGAGGGAGGGGAAACTCGACAAGAATATACGGTGAAATTTATGGTTTTTGTTTGATTTAATTAAATTATTGATACGCAATCATACTCAACGCTACATGCCTGATGTTTTTTTTCTTTCTCTTTACTACAGTGGTCTGTACTTACAATTTGTGGTTCAAAACAGTCTGTCCCGAAGTAGGTTGGAAATCGCTGACAATGATCCCCATTTGACGCACATTTTCTATAAAATTTTCCAGGTGAGTCTCCAGATCCTCTAACGGTGACGACATGACTAAAAAATTACTTAACACAGTTAAAATGTTCAATTAAATATTCCACTTTTCATGACAAATCACCCGAAGAAACCATGTTGTTTTCGACTGGAAGGGCATCTACCGGACGAATGCCTAATTTAACCCAGTCTACAACAAGGCCAACTGAGATAGTAGCTAGGGCAGAAAACAAAAGAATCTTTACACCAAGCGGCGAATTAGCAAACGAGCGTAGTTACCAACGAAACCAGCCAATCAAGGGCACCAGTATTTTTGTACACCATCGTCCCTTCCTCCCTTCCCCATTGAGCTGACAGGGGCAAACTTTCGGTACCTCCCTAAACGACCAAACAGAGCGAACCAAACGCACCAATGTTGGTGACAGTTTGGCTCATTCCCTGCTAGTATCCGCGTTGATGCGGCTTGATTGACGTCAACATCGTCAGCGATGAATCTGTTTCGTCAAAACTGTTAGCTCGCGCATGCTCAAATCTCCACCCCAGCAAACCACCTCACTGAGATGGCGTTGTTCTCACCTGGTCACTTCTATTAGCCAATCCTGGTCAAGTCAATTAGCCAGGTCTGGTCGCGGTGAAGGTATGACGTATCGAATATTCTGCTGAGTTTGTTGAGCTGTATTGTAGTTTAGGAAGGTACTGAACGGCTGGCGCACCATCACTGCGCACACGCGACGTCAAGTTTGCAGCCAAACTATCTTTAACAGTGGTGCGTTCTGTTCGCTCTGTTCGGTGCTTTAGGAAGGTACTGTTTGGTAAAGGCACAAGACGTTTCAGTGGACATTTTATCTGCGGATTTTTTGTCTGTCGTTTTTTTCCCTTTTCATGGACTTTTTGTGCCCCCCCCCCCCCCCCATCCCCTCCTTTTTAGGCCTTCTTTGGCTTTTAGCGCCTTTAGCCCATTTCTCGGGCCACACCGCATAAAAACGAGCTTCAAAGCAGCAAGGCTAGCTGGGATTGAGCAAGGCACCCAGTTCAATTCCAGTTGGCCTTTAATAGAGGGAAATGGTTTCCTAATTCTACCGGGAGAGGGGGGGTTGTGTCGGCAAAGGAAGGTTCACGGAAGGATTCTTGTCAATCTTCATGTCTTTTCGTGCTTTGAGGAAAATCCAGGGAGAGACTAAACTCCCGGCGGAGTTGGGACTGAGTGGTCAAAGTGAATCGGACGATGCTGATTTCAGTCCTACTCGATCAGGAGCGAGACGCAAGCAGCAAGGACCGAGCAATCCCTTTGATTTGGTAAACAGGACACGCATGTTTACAAGTCGCCGCCTCCGTATATCACCCTCGTATCATATTTCTTCACTTTTTTTTTGAACATTTATAAAATCAGGATGTGAATGGAACCACATCGTAACAGTCTGTTTTAACCTAATAATAAACAACGACTAGGTATTAGCTGCTTTCCCAGCACAATTGCACTTTAATGTGTTACTGGACAGCTGGTGGGTAGGTGTATGCGAGTTGCCGGCAAACACTACAGTACGTGCTGTTGGCTACCAATACGGCCATGGAACAAATATACAGTCCCACCACGAGTAGTGTGGTTTTAGGTACTAGGCAGCGATGTTGATAATGAATAACTACTAATTCTAATGGGAAACACTGGAAGACAAAAAATGTCTCCCTTATTGTTTGTAACCCATAAGTTGTGTTTCATTCACATAGAAAGTAAGTTTGTCACATGGTCTAACGTGCTTCTTCTGTACTTCTATGTAGTATTGGTATTGTGGCATTGGCTTAAGGTAAATATAAGGGCACCCTCCCTGATCTGTACCTCGTGCTAGAATTGTTACCACAATTGCTCCGCCGAACGACTTTTACCTATACTTTTTTGGGGCAAAGGCCCCAAAAATTACTAAATTCAAAATTACTGAATGTTGGACTCTTGCACCGTATTGGGAGATTTTCCTTCACGTTAGTTGTGGTGCGTTGCCTTATTCTCTTTTTCCGTCTGATTTTCTTGGTACCGTCGCTTTTTTTTTTTATCTAAGCTGGGTTAGCTCAAATGCTTTGGCCCAAATTCACTTGACAGGGAGCTACTTTCATACTGCAGTGGCAAAGTATGGAAGCATGTGAAGGCTAGCCTATGGCAGAAACTTTGTGGTAGTGTCGGGTTGAACCTGGCCACCTAATGCAAGTGTAGGTCAGTCTTGAAATGTGCCTTCTCTGCACCTTCTCTTTATCTCTTTAACATTTGCTTATTAAAACTGCTTGCAGTGTCTTACGAAACTTGACTGCTATGAGGACAGATATCCTATAAATGGAACAAACGCACCGTGAATGGTGCTACGGTAGTTTTGCAAAACAGCATAACTTGGGTGTCAAGCGAGGTGGGCAGTGTAGTGCCGAGGATGCACAACTTTTCACAATGGAAAATGTTCTGAAGGTGTGTGTGACCACTGAACGTACAGATGACAAAAAACATTCCCCAAAATAGCATAAGACTTGTGTTTCTGCTTTGGATATCTTCGGAAGTAACCACTGCTAAACTCACTCATTGATTGATTGACTGTCATTGATTGCATTTACCAGTACGACTTTCAAGCAGCCAGTGGTTCGCTCCATCAAGTTTACACAGGATGGTCCAAGAAATACCATGACTCGATGTGAGAGTGCTGTGTGAGAGAGCACGAGACTCTTAATCTCGACGCGCAATTAAGCCTCAATCCCCCCTCTTAATCTCGGGGTCGTGGGTTCGAGCCCCACGTTGGGCACCAAATTACTGTGAGAGTGCTTCTCTCCAAGAACGTAAACGCACAGTTGGGGGATATCTAACATATTTACTTCATGCTTGTAACACTTAACCCATCGTGCACCTGTTGCCCCTTCTATCGCTAGGTGAGAAGTGCTCCTTATTGCTGTCAAATGACGCGCGAGCTCAACCTCTGTTGACCGAGGTCGCTGCGATCGCCCTGTGAGGATGTGCTCGTTTGGCCTGTCGTGGCATGTGGCAGAGTGCATCCTCACATTGACAGAATTTTTCTTTTCATTTACTGTCACATATGGGTACGGGGCTCCCATTTAGCATAAAATTCATAAAATTGTGTTGCTTTTGATTCAGGGTCTTCTTAATGTTGGTTGTATTCTTGAACCAGCACTCCAAATCAAGCTTACCCAGAGCAGCTCTGGCTAGTTCTCCAAGTTTGGGAATGTACGTCACAATTTCATGGGGTCAGTCTACCTGGGGTGGTTCTTTTCAAATGGGTCTTTCCACTGTAATGCTCTTTTGATGGTTGACGTCCTTGGCTAGGTTTCACAATTTGAGGTAATTTCGTCTTAGCTTTCTCGAAGTTATAGTCTCCTTGTCTCATGTGATCAGCTGCCATTGAATGCGGAACATTTTGCTCTGGAATATGACTAGCAACTAGGATTTCTTATAATCAGTGCAGTAGCAGTAGGCTAATCGATACCTCGTTTGGTCAGGGTAATATGCGATTTTATCCTTTGATCGTCCCGGTAACCACTTTAGGTAGGTTACGGAAGAATTTCTGTATACAGTCTACCATTTTGAGTAACCTAGATGATGTCTGTATTGAATAAATTTACTAGGCAATATTAAATGTGTTTTTTTTTTATGGTGGCTATCCTATTCCTAAACTATTGGGGGGGGGGGCCCCCGCTTCAAAAACATTCAACAGTAGTTACGTCTACATATTTGGTACCCCAGCTGTACTAAAGCTACTAGATTAGCAACTAAAAATATCTTTGCCAAATCAGTGTTCCTATTTATCAAATTTATTTTAAAATTAAGTTGTGATATTAAACTGACGAATAATTTTATTAAATAGTTGAACCGAGAACAAACTCCTTCTGACAATGAAGCGAAGGAAGACGATGACAAGGAAAACGAGGATGATAAGGATGGAAGAAGTGGAGACGAGGACGGAGATAAATCCCAGTCGACAGACAGCCTGAAACGCAAAAAGAAAAGAAAAAAACGGAAGACTAAGCCCGCAAGGGAGAAAAGTAGTGAAGAAAATGCTGATGTGGTAAGGACTAAATAAGTTGTGGTTGCTATCTCAAGTGTTTGATGTCGGAGTGAACACTACCATTTTTAAAAGTTCGGCTGTTTAGCAGTAGAATTATACAAAAAGCTTGGTTAATCCGTACATATATTACAGAACTCCCTAAATGTGCTATTTGTTTTTCTCAACTGACAGTTTACAAACGAATAAATTAAACAATAAAAGCAAAGTTGTAACGTGTTCCATTAAAAGCAAGATTGGAAACCAAATTCTTTAGGACCAAAAATAGGTGTAGGAGGGCGGAGTCACCCTCCAACCAAAAATCTTGAGTTGGATTGACCTCAGCTGAAATAACGGGAAGTGGGATGAAACTATGAATACAGTTGGGTAAAAAAAATTGGTAAAGTATGTGGTCCTAGTATAAAATTTCAGTTTCATGCCCCCACCCCGGTCTTTGATTCACCCATGTGTACCTGCATTTGATATTTAACCCCTGGAAAACCAATGTAAGGTGTAGTCCTAACGCAAACATTTCCAATACCGGTGAAAAAAATGTATGTCTGACATAATAATAAAAATAATAATAATAATAATAAATTAATAATAGATTTTGCCCTAAGGACAAGGAGACAGGCAGGATACAAGATCGCTAACGCCGTTCCCGATAAGGGTGTGGGTAATAGGTTCATTTGAGAAATTTGGTAAGGGGTTGTTTAATGACTAATCGTCGAAAGGCAGAGACAGAGGGGGCGGACACCATCTCCTCACTAAGCGAGTTCCATGGCTAGATCACTCGAGCGTAGTAATTTTTTTCTGTTCTCGGAATGTGGGGTTGCACCGTACAGCTTGAAGGAGTGACCCCTAGTACGAGTTGATGCCGAACAATCAAAGAGAGGAACATCAATGGGCAACAAACCCCTGACGATTTTAAAAGTTAAAGTTAGCTCGGACCTGAGACGGCGGAGCTCTAAGGGCTGGAGGCCAAGCCGGGTCAAGCAGTCGACATGAGGAACGTCGCGGAGGCCTGGTATACCACATGTAAATTGTCGTTGCACCGCCTCGATACAATCAATGTCTTTAAGTAAGAACGGCGATATGTATTGCTTACATGTTTTGCTACAGCATTAATGCAGCCAGTATTGTCTCGATAAACTCCATACCATCTTCCAAGTTATAGTAACTTGTTCCAGTTGAAGATTACTGAAACATGTTCATAGTCATTCCATCATCTGGACCACTCCTTTCTCCAGATAGTGCTCCAAGCCAACTGCCATTCGTTAACCGTTTCTCATGGGATGCTGCTTACATTTGCTAACCACATTACCACGACAACTGTGTTAGGAGTACAGGAAGCTTCCAACATTTGTGTAGCCTGTTCAAAAATTATACCTTCGTCATTTACACTGCCGGTCTACACATTTTTTAACACTACTGATTTTTATTTTACAATGCTTGTTTCACACCTTTCTTGCAGCTGTGGAAAGAAGCTATTCCTAGGAGTATAAGAGCGTCACTCTGCTTTTGTTTTGCTCAACATGATGATGATTAAGTGTGTTCCCTTTTCTTGTTTTTAGGAAGATGAAATTGATGCCAGTGTCCGAGAGGTCAATAAGCTTCTAGGTGAACCCATGGTAGGGGATGCTTCTCACTTACTGATGTTGCATTCTAGTCGCCATGAACGAAATCTATATGCTGTTGAACATAGGTAAAACATCGTTCTATAGCAGTCTGGGAACATTGCAGCTAAAGCTTTCTCAAATACTTTTGAATTTGACAATGTAAAGAATTCATGCTTCACTTTTTTCGAAAGTCCAGAACATTGTCGTGTGCCAATTTTCAACTAACAATGGGATATCACGATCTTATTGCAGTTCGCCAACACGTTAGTCTTCTTCAGGCGTAATGGAGTGAAAGAAGCTCTCCAACAACAAAACTCTTAGCACCTGAAGGAGACTAACTTGCTGGGGAGGTTAGTTAAAAATCCACACTCGATAATGTCTGGACTTTAGTAAAAAACATAATCATGAATTCTTTAAATACTTTTGCTTGATAATAAACTAAAAGTATTTTGCTACACAATTAAAGATAAAACAAAATTCTGGCTTTAAAAAAGTACTCGATGCATTTGTCCCTAAGACAACTTGTTAACTAATCGAGTTACAAACATTCAATTTTGCCTTTCGGGGAGTCGTATCAATATAGTCAGACATTTGCCTTTTAATCAGGAGGTCGGTGGATCGATTCTCCACTTGTGAACTCTGTTACACAAGTCAGAAGAGTAATGAAAAAGTGAATGTTGGAATTCATGGGTAGTAATTTAATTACATCACCCGAGCTAACCCGGTAGTTCAGTTAGTAATAAATTATTGTTTCATTTAGTTTGTTATTCAACTTCATCTTTTAACAAATCTTTCAAGCAAAATAATTTGTTCAATGTAAGTGTTAGTGTAACTGCAACTGAATTTTTTTTTTTTTTTTTTTTTACTTTAGGCACTTAAATCCAGATAATGAGATGAAAAGAATATTTGGATCTAAATAATCCAGGCAGAACAGAAGTGAGTTTTGTTGGTTCATAGCCAAGGTTCTGTTATATTATTGCCCATTGGTCAAATGAGAGAGTCGCAATGAATTCAGTAAAATTCTGCGTATTGTGTTTGCATTTAAGGCTTGTGCAAAGAGCTTATATTTTACGCTCGTTTACCATTCAGCATGATGTTCTTTGCATTGTTATGGTATCTTAGAAACATTTGGGTTAAAAAATGTCTTATTTTTAGCAAGCGTCGTGGCCGTGGTCGAGGTCATGTTCGTTCAAGCTGGCTTGTTCAAGCTCGCCAGAATTGGCCCCATGTGGGTAAACCAGGTACGTTTAATTTAATCTTTGTACGAAACAAATTGAATTGCTCTTGGATTTTGGCTTAAGTACTATTTTCTTCTGGCTCTTCAGGTATCAGCATGATCCTGGTGGAGACTAAGGGAGATGTGCAGTATTTCACTTTTGAACATAGTCACCATTACCAACAGATTCAATTCCAGTTTTTGGATGCTGTTGATAGTTTCAATCCAGACAATATTGTGGTGAGTACCGTACAAAATAACAAGGATGCTGCAATCAGAGGTCGAGAATGTTTCAGATGCCCAACTGAACAGTACTGTCTTAAGGAAAAAAATACATATACGATGATTGTTTTAATTTCATTGTGCGGATAACTTAAAATAAATGTCAAATGGATGTTGGGCAGTAATGTGAGCTAAAAGTCTAGATTTTTTAGCTGTTTGCTTATGCCAGTGATGGGTGATGGGCGCAAGTCAATTACAGACTTGGAGTTAATTGACTCAGTTTCACGTTTGTGGAATTGATTCAACATTGGGCAATTCCAGGTAACGAATTGATGGTATTGATTTTATTAATCTTCACTTCCTCTTGATTAAATTTGGATTTGACGTGGATACTTGTCAAAATGATAAAATGACTTGGTAAGAATTGATTTGATGGCCATCAGTTTAGTCCGTGTCGCACTCAGTTAACTTGACATGCCACGCAAGCCATTGTATTGGCATTGCCTAGATTTGATTCGATTTTTATTTGACTTAAAATCAATGCTCTGACCTGATTTGATTCACCTGAAGTGTAGGTGCAATTATGGCCAACTCGACAAAAGTACAAATTAATAATCCCAAGTTCAGCCTCAGAAATCACCAAAATCGTCTAAATATTTGGCCCTGTCCTAAATTTGGCCAGAATTTGCTCGAAATTATGCTGGACTTAAGTAACGTTCACAAATTACGCTATGCTTGGAGGGGGATTGAGAAAATGTGTTATCATCTGTTATGATGGGGGAGGGGGAGTATGACAAAGTATTACGTAGCAATACTAAAATTTTAATTTTTCCAAATCACTGGTCATTATGTACATAGGTACTAAGTACATTTTATAAAAATGAACTCTTAAAAAAAAATACAATTGCTGGGGAGGAGTGGTGTAAGAAAATAGCAGCCAAGCCAAGTGTTAAAAAGGGGGCGGGGTATTAATTGCTAGAAGACAGTATTATGTAATTTGTGAATGCTACCTTACGTTGAATTGGGTGGAATTGAATGAATTGATCAAAATATTTCCTGAATCAGCGGGGGAACGATGACTAAGACTCAGATTTGATCAAACGAAAAGTAATGGATTGGAAAATGATTAGGAATAGCTATTAAAGAATACAGCAATGACTTGAATGGCATTGCAACCTGCAATGACTTAGTTGAAGTTGACTTATGAATTTGAATTGATATAGAAGATTCTCAGTGGAATTTAGGCAGAAATGGTTTGCTTTCGGAACACAAGGCAATGATTAATAGGGACAGATGAGGTATTCATTTTGCGATGCTAGATGTGAAATTTGTGGACCGTAGCAAGACAAACTACTGTGAATGTTTTCATTAATCAAAAATGAAAGAGGTTAGAAGGTGATCAGATACTGCCCTAGTTCTAACCATCGCTTCGAGAACACACCTTACGCAAGACAATAATGTTGAGCCTGGAATCTTCGTAGCTTAGTCTTCAACAACTATTTCACCGGTTTGGACACTGCAGCAACCTACCGTCGCTCTACCGCGACCATTCACTCTTCCCCGGAAATTCGTAAGGCCTGTGCACGTGCGAAAACATTTTGTCAAGCCCTTCGCCGGCTCTCCTCCTTTGTCGGATGCACTGCCTTTGCTGGACAGATTCCTTCCATTGGATACACAAAATCCTTCGCCACATCCAAAACCTTCAAAGCTTTCACTCCCGCCCTTCTTCGGACTCGTAAGCCTTCACGACGTCCTTCATATAAAAAGATAGGAATAAATCGATCTGCTCTATCATCAGAACTTCTCGATGAGATCCCTCTGCAAGGTCATCGGTCTCCTAGATGCAGCTGCGGACCTCGTTCCCTACGGCAGATGGAGAGTATCCCCCTTACACTGGTACAGGAAAGCTCACTGAACACCAGGACCCAAACCGTATAAAAACAGGATTTGGATGTCCCCTAGCTTTCCTACATCACATCCCTGTGGTGATATGACCCCATGAACACTGTTGCAGTAAACCCCATCAGAGAGGAAGAACCTACCAAAATTCTCATTCCGGATGCGTCCACCTGTGGATGCAGTGCCCACACCACTACTGCGACTGCTGTGGGAACGTAGACTCGAGAGGAATGCAAGCTCCACATCCACCTCTTAGAGCTATGGGCGATCTACCTTGCCATGCATCACTTCCAAAACATCCTGAATGGAGGAACCATTCAAGTTCACAGCAACAACTCTATTGCTGGTACCTACTAGAACAAAAGAGGTGGGACCCACTTAGTGAACCTCCGCCAGCAGGCAAACCAGATCTTCCTACTTGCCATCCTCTTGAAGATCAAGATCATGTCTCTTCTCATCGCCAAGAACCTGAATGTGCTAGCTGGCCAGCTATCCGGAAAAGGCAAAGTGCCAACAATGTAGTGGACCTAAAGACCTTGGTGTGCAAGAGGATCTTCGCCCTTCAGGAACACCAACGCCGATCCCTGCACGAGCCTCTTCCTGGACTCTATAACCCAACAACAGATGCTCTGGCAGCGTCGTGGACCCACATGTTCGCCTACATCTTCCCTCCTTATGTCCTTCTACCTCCTAACCTGGAGAAGACAGCAAAGACGGAAGGACGTTCGTCCTCGACTCGTCTTCCCGGTTTGACTTGCCTGTCGAAAATTGCTTTAGGTTTGGCGAGTAATTCGACTGAAAACTGAAAAGACTTGCAGAGTCGAGTTACTGTAGGCATGAGTTTGGAAACTTCAGGGTTACATTAGATTCGGGAAAAGGCTTAGGCGTGTAGAAGGCTTAAAGGCGAAAGGACTCTTAGCATTGGGGACCTAGGAAGGGGTCAAGCTAGCTGGCTGGTGTGGAGATTAAATGATTTTGTGTATTCTACGTTTTTCCTATATAGGCAAGTTGCAAGAGATTGTGGGATATTGTTGCCTAGGAACAATAAATAAATACCTCTAATGAAAGCACTTCTTATTCGCAGACTCTGACTCACTGTGTTACCCAATTTAGATCAAACGGGATGGTCCCTTTGCACTCGGCACCTCGCTTGTAACCTAAGTTACATACAGTTTAAACCTATAATTTATGCAAACTTACGTCACCCCTTCTTGCTCGCGCCTTACTCCTTTTTTATGCCTTACGCCTTTTTTTCCCGCATCATAAGTATGATATGTTTGTAAAACGGTGCTGCCAATAAGACTGCATGTGATGGCGTGTTTCCATCTACGAGCACTTAGGAAAGTGTGGGCAGCATTGGTTCTGTTGAAGATGACCATGAGTTGGAAGATTTTTCTGTTCTGGGAAACAAGGCTTTGCTTGTTTTATGGTGATGAAGTGGATGGAATGCACTTGACGCCAGGGCCGCTGAGTACTAAAAACAGGAATAGCCTGTTTGCATAAATAAGCGTTTTCGCAAATTGTATGCGATGTGGTGGTGCGGTCACCAAACACGGCGATTTCAGTGTGAAAAGATGGCGCATACAATGCCCGTTGAGTTATACGATGACTCCGTGAAAATGTTACTTGGTGAAAAAGGGTGCACGATGCCGTAAGGGTTACACGTAGGACCATGCGAAAATCGAAAATTCTGATTTCGATTTTGATTTTATTACATTGTCGAAATCGAATTGAATCCGTCCAAATCAAAACCGAAAAATTCGATAAACGAGATTCCAAACGATTAACGAGGTTCCCATCGAGTAACGAGATGAATTATTTTCGATTTTGTAAAAAATTTTTCAATAAGTACACTTAAGTAAAGTTTAACATAAAATTTAGAATCAAGTAAAACATTAACTTAACTCAAAAATGTGTAATGACTTCGTTTTATATGGTAACTATTTACGGTACCATCATTGCTAAAATAGTGTAACCACTATAAAACATGGCCCAAAATTATAACAGTAAGGTTTTGTTTTACACTCCAGTGTAAGTTTTAACAATCAACTAAGGGACAGTAATTGAACAAACTTGCACAATAGATGAAGTTAATTTGACTATATAAAATCTAAGGATGGTGCTATTTAAAAGGGGAATGGGGAAGGTGAAAGCTTGCTATGTTGGTTTGCGCAATACATGAACACAAAATTCAAAGTTTAGTTCGCAAGTATTGGAGTAACATTAGTTTATAGGAACGTAACTACTAAAACTTGATAATTTTTTCAAAGGCTAAGTCTTATTGATACAAATTGGAAAGCAAAATAGTTTAAAATCGGAGAAAATCGAAATTGAATAATAAGCGAAATCGAGGTGTTTATCTCCAAAATCGATCGAAACTGAATCGAACTCAAGATATTAAAACCACACACCCGTAGTTATACGATAACCCAATGATAATATAAGTGTTGAAACAAATGGTTACAATCCTTGAAAGGGTTAAACGATAACTCCGGAATTACACACAACTCGTAGGGCATTATACGTTAACACGGGTGTTGGTTATAAATGTTGTGTCAAACGAATAAGTTTTAATACTTATTATTTGGAGAAGTTAACTATAACGGCGCACGTAGAGTGAGAGACAGTACACTGTAAGAGGCAGATGATGCCATGTTTTCTGTTGCTCCTTTGGGAAAGGGCAGTAATGAACAGATAGTAACGGTGTGAGGACACTGTGGGTCATTCCATTTTAGCGGCCTGGTGGCGGCGTATGCCGGAACTAAAGTTTGTATAGACCGATAAAGCGTTGGTGGTGTTATAAGCTTGTACGCATGAATCTAAAGTTTGCGGTGTGCGATGTCTAACATAATCTGGAAGTGACTTTAGTGCATGTTGTGGACGACACATACCATGATGTGGATGACACAATGTTGGAGAAAAGGTGGACAATGCTGTTCACAGAGAAAGTAGAGGCATATGCCTACACGTGTTCAGTTAGGCTTAAAACATGGATACGGGCTGATAAGAGCAAGTTCCTACATCACTACCAACACCACTTCCTGAAATAAGAACCCCAATTGGTGATCCTCCCTGGCAGTCCTGAAGTCGTATTATTTTCTGCTATAGGAGCAGTATAATGAGTAGCGTGTCTGGAATGCTCAAAAGGCTATATCAGCGAAACAGAACGGAGTCTTAGCACTCGAGTCGGCGAGCACCTGGAAGCTGCAACGGCAAACAACAAAAAAGTAGTGTCATTGCTAAACACTATACAAAAAACCAAGCACAATATCAATTGGAACGAAATTAGAGTGATGCTGAAATCAGACTCGTGCAGGAGGGCAAACCTCCGAGCACTCGAGTCTTTAGCTATCCAGCATTGCAAGATGAACAACATCCTCCAACGAACGTACAAAAACGCATTGCCTTTACTCTCGTTTATTCACAAATTTAGTGTGATTAAGTCATCTTTCCTCCAAAATCCAACATAATTCACAGTTAAACCTAACTACAAGGCAATATACCCTTGTACCGACAGGTTGTTAAAATAGTCTTCCCAGAACTTGCTGCATAGCTTAATGCACTATGGAAACCATTCCTCCGTAACACTGACTCTCCCAAAGCAAGATGGCAGCACCAACAATAACAGGCAGCTGCAGGCGATCAAGAGCAAGACCCGCTGATAACTGATCAGCTGCGCGAAATATTCAAAAAAGTGATGGCAGTTGATGCCGTGTTGTAGCAAAGCAGGATTCGTTGTCTTTGACCTGAAGAAGGTGGCAGCAAATGTCCACCGAAAATTAGCAAGATTAAGTGTATTACTTAGTCTTTTTGGTTTTGCGTGATTTCTTAGTAAGTAACAAAACCAAACCATTTCTTAGAAAGTAACAGAACCGAACTGTCCTTGTTTACGAATATTGATGACATTTAGTAAATCTGAAGGTGTATTTTTGGATGAAAGTGAATATTATTAATCATGAATGCAAAACACCACGTTGTCCAAGATGATCCACCACATGAGTGGCAAGGAAAAGTGTGGTTAAATGATAGTGAGGAAGGGGAAGTAGGAGTGGGAGCAGAAATGATACAAGTTTGTATATATTACGATAGTAAATATGCAGAGTGACGATGTATACAAAGTGTCATGGCTGATAGATGGATCGTAATTTAGTAGTTTGTAATTCAGAGAGGAGTAATTCCTCGAAGGAGAATCGTCAAGCCATTCTTCTTACATGTTACGTGCTGGAAATAAAATCGATACAGTAAAATACCTTGAAAGTGTTGTGATAATTGCTTGCAATTGTGTTGCAGACTGTCCTAAACATGCATCCGTATCATGTGGATGCTCTTCTGCAACTAAGTGAAGTTTGTAAAATGGCAGAAGATATGCAGATGGCCACTGAACTAATTGGTGAGTTGCAGAACTTTTGATTGTGAACTTCGTCATCCTGAGGTTCTTTTAAAGAGGCTTGTATGTTTGATTTTTAACTGTTGCTGACTAAACAATTTTCATAACTACACTGTTGTCCATCAGGTTAGACAACTGTTTGTGCGATGTACTTAAACATCCAGTGCCTCCAAAACTAACAAAACTGTTAAATAATCATCTTCCTAATAAAGGCAACTTTGAAGTTGAAATTGGGACCACTAAAATAGCTGCATTAACTTTTTTTTCCCAGCCAATTCCGGGTCTCATTTCGGTTATCTAGCAGAAAATCATTGCTACTTCAGGGATGTGCTACATCGGAATTTAAATACGATAACAACGCTAACATTGATATTCATATTGCCGTAAATTGTGTGTTAACGCCAATGCGAAGCTAAAGTTGGTCCCCTAAAATGCTTTAAGGACAAAATCACAAACTAGTCGAGTTAAAGCCCACCCCTTAAATTGTTGTTTTTGTGACGCAAAATTAACTAAAGGCCTTGTTTGTGTTGTTAGAAGTTAGTTTTAACTGTAAATTATGTTGAATTTTGGAGGAGTGACGATCTAATCACACTAAATTTGTGAATAAATGAGAGTAAAGGCAATGCGGGTTTGCTACAGAATCCATGTCACGTACGTAAATGGTTGCATTATCGCATTTGTTCTTGATGGCTGGGCAGAAGTACGGTAAGGTTAGAAAATAGAGTATACTTTATTTAATGCCCTCTCTCTTTTTTTGCCAAATTAACTGCTAAGCCTATTGGCGTTTACTACACGATTTATGGTATGTAATTAATTTTACTAGTATTTGTCATTCCGCTATTCCTGCAGTGACTTTTCAACAGTGGCCAAGTCACGTGTAAAGAAGACAAGACGCACTATGCCACTGCAAAAATATGGCTTATAACTAAGGCTGCACCGAACCGAACAAACCGAACCGAACATGGCCGAACAGAGGGGGTTCGGTTCGGTGTTCGGCCTTTCAAACGCAAAATACCAAACCGAACATATCTTCACTTCTAATCTACGGATTTTGATGTTTGAATACACCATTTTGAATGTTTTTACGCCAGCTTGCTGTTGGTCCAAACCACAAGTTCCTAGCTCTAACGGTTCAGAAATTATAAGGGAAAATGTAAAAGTAGTGGAGATTTTTTACGTTTAAACAGAGTTTCAACATCTATGGACTTACAAGTCCATGTGAAAATACCTACATTTGTTAAGAAACTTGTGCTTTGATGAATCTTTGTGAACTAAGTTCTTTTACATTTTAGTTTAAGATAGATTGGTTTGGTACATTTTTGTTCGGTTCGGAAGTGTTCGGTGTTCGGCTTATTTAAGGTCTGTTCGATTTGGTTCGGTTCGGCTGAAAAATTCTCGTTCGGTACAGCCTTACTTTAACTAATAAATAATTGAGCACAACTCACGGTCAAAAGCAGCAGGCAAACGATGCAGGGCTGCGAGCCAGTGGCGGATCTAGAAATGTGTGAAGGGGGGTGCTGTTCTACACCAGCTAGGGGCTCTGGGGGAGCGCTGTAAGCACCCCCAGCGGGGTCTGTGGCAGAGCCCCAGAAGCTCCTAAATTTTAAGAATTTGAGGGCATTTTATGGCTTCTGGAGTGCATGATTTTCCGGTATTATAAACGATAAATTATTAATACTTCGACTCAGCGAATTCGTAGAAACTAATGCCTAAACACTAGGATACTTATTTTTCTCTTCACATCCGAAGCAATTTGAAATCTTTACGGATTTTCCTTAGTATTGGGATGAAACACAACTATTTATAAAATACCCTTTGTTTAAAATACACTTTTTTAAGGATTTCATTACTCAAGGCTTTCAAAACTCACTTTTTATTTAAATTATAATTAGTTCAGACCGTCACTGCAGCCTTACAAAACAAAATCCAAACGACAATTGCCTTTCGTAGCAAACTTGTCTATCACATTATTTACGTTAATTGGAGTGTTTTGATGTATATTTAATAAGGCAAAGCCTGTTAACCTGCCATTGGTCATTGTTGATCGCAGGTAAGATTTTAATCTTTTCAGTGTACAAAAACTTCTTTCGCTACAAAAGCGCCTCTCAGGTGGTGCAAAATAACTAAATATATTCGACTTCTGCGCGGTTTTCTTATGCTTCAAGTTGGCAACGTTTGGTAGCTGGGGTGAGCCTTGGTAAAAGATTTGAACTGCAAGGACAGTAGCATGTCTGAAGCATGTCTTAATCCTTTCCTTTGGAAGCATACCCAAATTCCATGCGTGCCGCATTGGGGGGGGGGGGGGGGAGGAAGGCTTGCGTTTAGCTAAATAATTTTTGTAACTTCTATTTGCAACTTGGAATTTTTATTTTTTCAAATTGACTGGTCATTGCGTCCCTATACTAACATCTTATGTAAACTAATTCATCCAAAAATTAATTATGCATTTTCAGGTGGGGGTTGGGAGAGGGTTACGCTAAGTGCTACATTGGTGTTACAAACAGGGACGGGGAGGAGGGAGTTTACGTTGCTAAAAAAGTGTGTTACGTAATTTGTGAATGCTCCCTTTCTTGTCTACTTCCGTGTGGGGATTCTTGCTGGGAAGAAGGTGACTCATCTACTATGACCCCTTTAGGGATAAGTTGTTCAACAAACCATTTTGAAGGTCAACGCAGAAACGTGTAACCATTTTTTCCCCCAAAAATGGCCTTTTTTTTATTCCTTTACCACCGAAGGGGGGTGCGGTCGCACCCGGCACACCCACCTAAATCCGCCACTGTGCGAGCAGCAGGTGAACGTAGCGGAGCTGCCTAATAGTGTGTATATTCTGCCAGCTCAGCGAGTGGTTTATATTCATAAAATACCCACTGCCATTAAATTCTAGCAGTTTGTTCAGATTTATTTATTACTGAGCTAGAGAAAAGTTTTTAGAAGGTCGTCTCTGCTTGCAAGCACCGTTGTATCAACTCGAGCGCATCCCACTGTGCAATAGTGGAAGTGGGATCATTGTTTGGTCCAGAATTCACCTTGCTTGCTGTGTCTGTTGTCCTTTCTTAGTCGTAATTTTCTTTCATGACGTTAATTTCTCGTCTGTTTTGGGCATTTTCCATCATCGCATGCATAGCGGTGTTGTTTTCAGTCATTTCAGATAGTTTTCGACACTGCGAGTTAATTATACACATTTCATTTTTATTTTTCTTAATTTGGCCTAAGATTGCTGGCTTTTGGTTGTCTTGTCTTCTATCCACATGTTTTGCACCATGCTTGTCGAGATGGAACACACAACATTTATTATAAATACTCATGTTCGTTCACGCGCCCTTCCTCCTCCTGTTTCAGGTCAAAGCCTGGAACAAGTCATTTACAAACAATAATTCTAATTCTACTATTGTGTAGTGGGATCTGTTTCAGTTGACATAATGGTGCTTGCAAGTAGACACGACCTACGTGCTAGTGTTGTGTAGACGAAGAATAAATAAATCTGAACAAACTGCTAGAATTTAACGGATTTGAGTATTTTAAAATAAACCCCAATTAGGCCTGAAGAGGACAAATTTTAGTTTTTAAAATTGTTTAGTAAGAAATGGAGCCCAGACCATTATGCAGACACTTAACAATTAATCACAAGGGATCTGTTTTTGTTTTAAGAAGCAAAATCCTTGAACAACTTGACTTCTGGTTTGGTTCTGTTTACAGAGCGTGCCTTGTACTGTTTTGAATGCTGCTTTCATCCGTTGTTTAATATCGCCACGGGAAACTCAAGATTGGATTATAAGCGATCGGAAAACAGGTAACCAGTGTTTAAATTTGTGCTCAGAGCGTAAGGCTTAAAAAAAACAATTTTCTTAAGCCCTGCCTACATGGATTCCAAATGTCTGCACCGGTTTTTTGTTGGCCAAAAATGTCAACTCCCTATGTGTAGACGAAGTGTTTGTATTTTTTTGTTTGTATGTGATTTACGCCAATTTATGAAAATAATTGGAATGTGAAAAAGATCATTGCAGTTCATACTGTGAAATTAAAAACTTAGACAATTGCCGAAATAAAATCGTCCACACACTTTCACAACATAGACAACACTTTGTCTTGCAGACTTCCTACAGCATCTTCCTTCGTTTTTGTTACAAACGAATTCAAATTTGGCCTTCCTCGTTGCCTCCAGTATTTATAGAGCTGTCTGCTCGATTCATCTCGCTCCAACTCCCACTGACAATTAGCTTCTTGCAGAGATTGTAGCTCACCAAGTGTGAGACCCTCGGGAATCCAGGACCTTGGATGTTCATCAAAGTCTTTCCATACTTCTGGTTAAAATACATTGGCTTATTTTCAC
>JAHWFP010154050.1:42272-62875 GCA_023313725.1 Lithobius niger | reverse complement strand
CACTGATTCTTTAATTTTTATCTCTCCAACTAGGGTTTTTATGTCATTATGCAGTACAGTGTAGGAGTCCAATTGTTGCAGTTTCTTTTAATTTTATTTATTTTATTTGCATTATTCATACATTTTTTCTTCCTTGCAAGAAATTTTTGTCTTAATTTTGGTACAACATTTGCAAAATTTAAATTTACTCTATTACATAGTTTGTGCACAGGTTCATTTTGAAAAGATTCTTGTATTAATTTATCGATATTGGCTTTACGTTTGCGGCCTACAATGCTAATTATTTGATTCCATTTTATTTTGCTGTTTATTGTTACAGAGTTTATTATTTTTGAAAAGTGGTTTTGTTTACTTTCCCGTTGTATTCGTGTTAATTTTTTATAATGAGCACACAATTGTTCGTTTGGATTGGCTTTAGTTTTTATTTTTTCCCAAAGTTTATTTTTTACGTTTCATGTTGTCAGTTACCAACGCTTTCTTTTCTTTCTTAGCTTTCGCCGGTACCACTAATCACCAATTTTTATCCGTGTGCATTTTAACAAGTAAAATGAAACTTCAATCATATAACCCCTTTTTTTACGGTACACTTGACGTTTTTGTTTGTAATCAGTTATATGATTGAAGTCCTCTCTCCATCAAAACTAAAACTAATAATTTCTCCATTTCTATTCAATATATTTTGACCAAAGTTGGCCAGATAGTAGAGAGCAACTTTTCCAAACTTTACACCAATTTTTATGCAATTACGTGCAAGAGTAAACGTAGGAAGCCACACGTAAATTTGAAAACGGTTCACTTCTTGTTGTTGTTCTGGTTCTTGTTCTTCTTGGCTGACGCGGTTTCAGAAAAAAACTACTGCACCTACCTAAAATCTGAAACATGATCTGAGCCAGAAATTTCCCTGGGCTTCAACCTTACAGGGACCACTTTTTCAATTGGTCGATCCATTCCGGAGTTACGGAACCCTAAACGATAATTTTGATTGTTTTACATTGTTTTAACCATTGTATTTAGGGAACAATGCCACTCAGCAAACTCCAGATCCATTCTTCGTGCAAGCAACAATCGACTGCATGCTTAAACCTTTATAGCGCGACACCATAGCCGTAAAAAAGGCACACGGATTACAAACAAAAACGTCAAGTGTGCCGTAAAAAAAGGGGTTATATGATTGAAGTTTTATTTTACTTGTTAAAATGTACGCGGATAAAAATTGGTGATTTTTAATTGAAATAAATCAAATGTACAATTCAGAAAATTGCATCTGTTTAAGTGCTGTTGTGTTTTACCAATCATATACGTTACGTAAAGCACAACAGCACTTAAACAGATCCAATTTTCTGAATTGTACATTTGGTTATATCAAGTAAAAATCATGTATATATATTTGTACATGTTAAATGCTGCCTATGGACGTTTCCTTTTGTCCGTGTCACTATGGCTCATCAGTAGGACCTTGTCCTTTGTTCCAAATGTCGTGGGTTTGATTCCCCCGTCAGGCAGTCTGACGTATAAGTGCAAAAGGCAACGTAAACAGGTTTACATATGTATTTATTTAATTACGTTTCTTATAAGACACGCTAGTTTTTAATAATAGCAGCAAATAGTGGTGCACTTGTTGTCACACTATTATGATGTCACACCATTACAACGTTGAGAATAAGTCACGTTTAACTAAACCATATCAAAAACCAAAACAGGTAAAAGGGGCCGCCAAGTTCCGGATGGTTCGGCCCTTAAAAGGAGTGCTATCAACACACCAAAACAATCGCCAAGTTAATCGCACCGCTTAATGGTTCGAAGGTTAAATGTAAACTAGAACATTGCTATTTTCGGTAGCAATGTTCAAGTTTTCATTTACCGTCCAAAGTATTATTCGGTGCGATTAAGTTGGCGAATGTTTTGGTGTGTTGATATCACTCCTTTTAAGGGCCGAACCATTCGGAACTTGGTGGCCCCTTTTACCAGTTTTGGTTTTTGATATATCAGTCATTTTTTTTTTAAATGTGTATTAAACTCAAGTCCACTACCGTGAAGATGTGTAATAAAGTGGCACGTCAACAAGAAATTGGTTTTCAACAATTTGCTACTACCTTTTGCCTATAGGCCGAACCATTCTCAACTTGGTCACCTCTTTATAGGTTTTTGGTTTGGTTTTAATTTTGTTGTAATTTATTTTAGTTCGTTAGTTTTGGTGTGTTGATGTCAGTCCTTTGAAGGGCGAACTACTCTCAACTTGGTGGCCTCTTCACCAGTTTTTGGCTTTGTTTATTTTGCTTTGTTTTTAGAGTTGATTTATTTTTCGTGAATTGGACGTGAATACAATTTCTTTGGCAACGTTGTTTAGATTTATCGTGCTACACTAGTGTGTGTTTCGGCACGCACGTCAGTATACACGTTATCATTGTCCCAACTTTGGCTGTCCAATGAGAGACGATGCCGACAATACTAACAATGGTTATAACAATATTTTCGTACTTACGCGCCATCCCACGCCATCGTCGTTACACCCCTAGGCTCCAAACCATAAAAGGTACGCAGTTCGTATCTTACTAGCGTGTGTCTAGATACGTAACAATTACCCTTATGAAAAGAACATGATTCAGGAGTTAGCCCGCAGGATAACATCCCAAACTCTTTCGGAGTGTTGCAATGAGGTGTGTAAAATTCATGATTATGTTCCAATTAATTTCATTTTTAATATTAATGATGTCGACGTATGAACATGTTCTTAACATTTTTAGTATTTGTAAAGTTACCAAACTCCCGACGTCGGAAAATTCGTAACATAAATGAGTTTTAAATTTGTCAACGCAACTGGTTTACATCGGTAGCATCGTAAAACCTTTTGAAAAATTTTTCTATTCCGTGATATGTTTGCTAGAGGCTCGCGAAGTTAAGCACCGCTTTTTCTCGAAAACACAACACTTAGGAGAACCGGATGCAAATTTCCAGACGATTGTTTAACGAAACTGAGAGTGACACTTTACAAATTACATTCGATTACAACTGAAATCGTTAACTGCAAAAAAAAAAAAAAAAAAAAAAAAACGACATTTACGACAGCAAAAACTGCGAAGGAAAACAAGTCCGACGTCAGACAAAAACCAAAAAAAAAAAACGCTTTTTGTTTGTTTTCTTTCCGTTTCCCCTCCAGATTTGCAAAGCTAATCGATGTGAGCTAAACCTACCGGAAGTAAGTAGGAGATTTAAGCAAGCAAAAGGTAGAGAAGAATTTGGGTCTCTTGCTAACTGTAGCCAGAAGTAGAGCGAACTCGAGTGTGACTGTGCATGCCCACCCCTAATCGATCATTCGCGCTTGGTTAAGTTATCGATCACCCATGCCGAGCTAATAGGACGTCATTTATTTCGTGAAACAAGAATGTACTGCTCCCATACTCTTCCTGACGGGAAGCCCCAGGAGACACGGTTTACTAGTTTACGACATAGTTTACTTCTTTTCGAAAAGCTGTAGCTAAGGGAATTAACTGCATAATGACCTCATTACAACAGAAAGAAATTAACTTTGGATCAAGATGGAAGTCGGCCAACAATGCTTGATCGCGCTAAAGACACTACTACATAGCAAACAATTTGGACTTTCCTTAACTCACCAGAAAGCTCAGCGCGGTCATCACACCTCAGCAAAGTAAATACACAATTTTTAGATGAATTTTATGACCCATCAGTATGACGTCACCGGTGAAGCATCGAACTCACTTATGCCAGAAGGTGGTTTTTACCGGTGAACCCACGAACTTAAGATTGAGGGCCTTCAGTTATTCTGTGGTAGGATTTATGTAAACGTAATCAACAAATAGTGGAAATTGTCATCACACAGAGCATCCCAGTTAGGCTAAAAGAAAGTAACAAGTCTCTTTTACTATAAGTAACAATCGGGGGTAACGACTACCTAGTCGTACAGCAGTCTTCTATACAGTTCCGCAACTTTCGCCACTTTCCGGACACTTCAGCTTCATACTTCGGTTTTTTGATTATTCATTTTTACTAATTTTTGGACGCTGAATCGAATGGTGAAAACCGTTTATTGCTACCTGGACACCAGCGTGTTTCTAGATTTCAACGAAACGTTGCAATACAATTATTTATAATGCTATGCTAAGAGTAGTTATTATTAGGGGATGCTTTACGTCTGGTGGTACCTCAACGTGCGGCCAGTGTATGTAAGACCAGTCCTTTAATACGAAACCCAGGTTTGGTCTCCTCACTAGTTAGGTGACGTTGACCATATCGGGAATGTTGAGAAGCGTTTTACAAAACCTATTCCTGGCTTTAAATCACTACCAGAGAATATAGTATTACTCGACTGCCGAAGGTTTTCTTTCGTACTAGAATAGTACGGAACGTTTTGCGTAGTAATGTTGTCACTGATGTCTCTATTAACAGTGTGTGATTATTGGTTCTTTCAGAACGCATTTCAAAATAATAGTATTTTACTGTAAGATTTAAAAATTTTACGTATTGCCTATAGTAATGTCCACAGAAACGGCCAATCATGCTGCCTCAATTAAATTTCAATTATATGTATACTTATCTTATGGCATGAAAACGGGAGAAACTATCTGTGCGTTTAAAACGTAAAGACATTTTTTTTCTCCAATGATGTGGTAACTTCTAACGAACACAGCTTTTCGTTGTTGTAAAACGGAGTTGAAACGGGTCACCGCGTCACAATTCGAATGGATCACCAGATCACCGAGTCAGCCATCCAGACCTGGAGGTGACCCGAAATCATTCACTGAGCCATTGACTTAGTGTGACCCGGTGAACCACGACCCAAGAGACCCATTTGTTGTTGTGATTAAGTGAATACTCGAAAGACTTGTTTTCTTTTAATTCAAAGCACTCTTGTTCACTATGACGTAAACTATGAACAGCCTCTGCTATGTAACTGGAGCTAAAAAGCACATGAGTCTTTTTTTTTTTTAATTGAAGTGATGTTCTCTGCTGCTAAATTCACCGCAATCAGAGGAATGTTCCCCAGTATGAGGGTACCCATGCTTATTTATAATAATAACATACCTTTTAAATGGACACACGCATTTGAAAGGCGCAATTAGGGCTCGTTTACGCAACGAGACCTTCTCGCTCACCGAAAGCTATTTGCTAGGCAACCGTTATTTATTTACGATTAATTTCCCGTTTCTATTAAATGATTGCGGTAATAGACGACAAATTAAATGTATTATAAATAACAACACGGACAAAGAACAAAGTGCAACAGTCATTTTAAACATTGCTACAACATTGTTGCCATTTCACGCTATTTCCAAAATTTGCTATTCGCGCTGAAAAAACAGCTTCTAGCAGTGATCAAACGACGGTAGAATAAATAGCTACTCGCAGCGAGAATTCAAAATCCAACATGGCGTCCATTTCGGAGTTATCGATTCGAAGACAAACCTTCGAATACCGACATTCAGAAATCTGTCCATCGTCGTGTACTGCAGTTAAAATTGTTTTCTTGTTGTCATAAATCGACGCTGTCATTTTGCAAGCATCTTGCGTCGTGTCGCGAGGCACGAGGAGAAAATTTGCGTCCGCGTTGTTGCCATGGTTACTACATATAGACAACTTGAAAGCCGCATTCTCCAACAAAGGCGAGAAGCAGCCAGCAGATTTAGTATTAACCAAGTAAAAGCTAGTAAGCGAGAAAATTGTCCTTGCGTAAACGCGCCGTTACTGTCTGATATATTTGGCTGAGCGAGCGAAGAGAGATCCAACAGGAATGGAACATGGAGTGATACTATCATAATCATTCTGGCGTCGGATTCCTTTATGTGGCCCTTTGTATTCCTGGTCATTCTTGGTCTTCCTTAAGTTGTTGCTTGTGGCACCAAAGTCTCATTCATCATTTAAAATTTTGAATATTATCATTGACGTGTATTAATGTTGGAATGTTCACGGTGACGAGCAAAGTAAACGAACACGTTTTTAATGATACTGTTTTCAACGTGAGTAACTCGGGAAGTTTACATTCCATTAACGTGTGCATTCCTTTTGTCAATGACGACTGCCAAAGTCTCATTTTCCTACACCAATAGGGCCAAAGGTTATTGTGGGAGGTGTCATGCTTTTAAGACACCCAGTGTATTAGCATACTCATTGGGCCAACCAACCCACTGTCGAAAGCGTATGCTTAAGGAAATTTCCGCCGTTCCTTCGTTGATTTGTCGAAAATTTCTTTCTCTTGAGCTGTGGTTTTAAAATAAAAATGATTCCCATATTTCGCTGATAATGTCATTCTTGCTTGTCTTATTCCATCATTCTTTCAACACACTTACATAGTTTGTAGTATTGTTCCTTCTACGTTCTGATCATCATGTCGACCTGCTTTTCTCACTAATTTTATGCATGTAATCGTCACTGCTCTTTAGCCCTTCAAGTAACGTTTGTCATCTTCAATCCTTCATATTTACAATGATTTCTATGCATTTTATTTAAGAGCTGTTGCCACAGTGGAATGGAAGGAGAGGGAGTACCTTTCCAGACATGGCTGAACGGGGTGTACAAAAGAATTTTCTATCTGTAAGTTCAAGCAACAACTAGCAATCCTTCTTCCTCTTCCTTGAGTTCACTAAGTACTTCATAAACGAGGCAGCTGCGTGCGAGTATACAAACTATACGGTGACCATAAATCCGAAGCCGATTTAGAGGAGGCGACAGAGTAACCTCTCATTATGGGTTCGTCCACTGTTCTGACATGTTATCTTCAGAGGAGAGGCTATAAAAGTAAAAGTTTATAATTTTATGATTATCATAAAAATCATAATTTAATGGGCATTGAAATGTTACCCCTCCAGAAAATGTTTCTTTGTTTGCCTCTGGTCTAGTTTCTTTGATGTTCCTTCAGAGCTTTTTCGTTTCCCTTTCAAGAAATCTACCTTAGTTTTCTAACATATATATAGTCAATTGTTGTCATTTTCGTTATGTTAAAATTGTCTTGAGATAGTCCATACTCTTTTTCTGCTACTGAATTATTGAGCCAGTGTGCCCAATATCATCAACAAAAGAGAACGTAGGGAGAACGTAGCTACCCTAGCTGACTTCCTATAATTTACTGCCATTATGCTTTTAACATTTACGGTGTCTCACCCTATTACTTCTTTCAGAATCTTATTCGACCTATGCTTGTTCACTGCTTAGTTTGATATCACTAATAATGCTAGGACTAAGTAACGCCTAAATCCACCAATACTGTCGAATCGATCAGACATCAGTAATTTATACTAGAAACTAGAATTAATCTTTAAAGAACGATTCTGTCCTTGCATAAATAAATTTAAAGTTTACTTGTCACGGAATGAGTTTTACATTGGCGTCATAATTTTAATTAAAGCAACGATAGTAAATTACCAATGCATTATCTTACAAATTAATAGTTTTGAAGGTGGGCTTATAAAGTAACTTTGGCTTTCTCGACTGTATTAGAAATCTTTTTTATGAATGCTTGGTAAGATCGTGTTGTTCGTTAACACACGAATACATAATTTGCTTTACTTGAGAGAGTTCATGCCTGCACGTTCATCGAAAGAAAGCCCTTTTTTGCCATGACTTTACGCCTGTCGACCACCTGCTTAGAAAACGCGTGTCTTCTAAATCTCTCTGGTATCCTATGGTGATAGCTATTAGTTTCATAGCCAGTTTTTTAACTAGTGACATTCGTTATGGCTTTTGAGAGAGGTTTATCTTCTGTTTGCAGTGATGTAATGTCGTTTCACATCGTATTAAATGTATTCCTACTAAGCTTGGCTTGGTAGTTTCGTGCATTTTCAGGGTTGTATTGAAGAAGTCTTCTTATGCACCGTCTACCTACAGGCTGTCAGAAAAGTCAAGTTTATAAAACCCTAAGGCAACGTTTGGGTTTTCGTACGTGTTCGGAATTAACAAGCGATATATATATTGAGGACACCTTACTGGATGGTGCCAATTGTAATCAGGACTGCAGTCTTAATCTCTCCTAAACCTATCAAGCCTTTGCCAGCAAAGATTAAGACTGCAGGAAGACGTGCTAGGGACACAATTGCAACTTCATCCGTTCTCACCTAGAGAGAGAGCTTGTCATTTTTTTCTTTATCATTCCTTGCTCTTGGGAAAATTACTTTGGATATTTTTGGTTTAGTTTGGCTTCCCCAGGTATTCATAAGGAATTCTTAGTAAATACTGCAGTGTATTGCAGTTTCGTATAGTATACAAGTTGTAGCCAACTTGTAGTGTTGGATCAATATGAAGAAATAACTCTAAATCATACAAGGATAAGGAAGCACAACAGCACATATCAAAAATCATTCACTAAAATAGCTATGAGTCGATAATTCTCTATTATTGTTATTATTTAATAAATATGCTTGCAATGCATATTATTTTACTGTTTCTATTTCTTGTGTAGTACACATATTTAATTTACTGTTTTTTTTTTTAAACATATTGTAATTTTTATTGTAAGATACATATACTGCAGTTATTGAGTTTTAATCACTATGGATAAAATGTATAATTGATGAATTATGTAGCTAAATTGAAATATAGCAAGTTCTTTATTACATTTATTACATTATGTACATTGTATAGTAAGTTCTTTGAATTTCATACACTTTCAGTGCAATAAAACTAACATATTGTATATAAATACTTTGTAAGAGATAACAATACAACAGAGTAATTTGAAAAAAATATTAATATTATTATTATTCCAATATACTGGATGCAGATTAAAACATCGTGAACGAAATTCTTAATTTAGTTAAACGCTAGATTAAATGAATCAGATTCTTCATTTTTTGCCCTTCATGAACTTCTTGTTTGGTTTAAGAATTTGTGGTGACAGATAGATGTTAAAATTATACACATTTACACGCAGCTCCGAAGGCGTATCACCACTTTTTTCAAAAACTGGAAAGTATCTCTTGCCACCCCATATTTCTTAGTTTTTCAAAATCCATTTCTCTCTTGCACCTTTCCTTCACGTTGGAGAAATAATAATGTTACCCAAAGTTCTGAAGAGGGGCTCATCCCACGATGTTGAACATTAACGTCCAATTAGTTTGTTCAGTGCCACTTCCAAAATTCTCGAACGTTTTATTCTAAACTAGCCTACATCTGAATGCTTGCAAGTACCTCGCTATCGTTTTACTAACCAGCACGTATTTCTCCCAGGGCGTTCTTCTCCGATTGACGTGTTATAAACTTATAACCACTTGACTTTACTCATAGGCATCCCCTGTGATGTTGTTTGTTGCCTTTGATTGCCAAAAATGCTTTCGACTCTGCATCGCGACCAAGGTGATCCAAGAGCTTAGCCTACTCAACTTGCCTGACCACCTTATCGCCTGGATCAGTTCTTATCTTTTTACAGACGTCAAAGTGCGTACCTTCGTGGGAACTCGAGCAACTGGGTGAAAGTTGGTTCTGGGGACCCACGGTCATCCGTTCTGGGCTCGCTCGTTTTTTTTTTATCTTCTCATTAGTGACCTTCCTTCTTATATCAGCTGCATTAATAGGAAATAAACTTTCAAATAGTGGAAAGTCAATAATATACGTCTAATAATACAACCTAAATATATGCTTCCGTGTATTCGTCAACAAATCCTGCGTGCCTATAAATTGTAAGTAACATACTCGGCAATGATAGGACCATTAGTTCGATACTCAACACAGAATAAATACCACAGTATCTTTTATTTGCTCAACTGCTCAATTCAAATAAGACTACCATGTTGATATTAAACTGCAGCAACAGACAGAATTGGATGTATAAGGAACATTGCTCGTTGCCGTCGGCTCCAAGCCGTCTTTGTTTACCTTTTAACATGTGTATACGACGTGTCACGCGGCCCTGCTAAACGCTTATGATTTAGGACGGGTGTACATCAGGATTGTATCAGAGATCAATGCACGGGCGCGGTTGAATGAACTATATTGCAGCGCGAATAAAGCGTGAACGGAAGGATTTGTGTCCCTCTCACATACTGCATTTACCATTTCTTTAAGTTTCTAACAATTTTGTTTTGAACTTTTTAGATTTTTTAGTGTGTGTAGCCTACTGTTTGCTTGAATGCAAACTTCGATCATATCTGTACTAGTACAACGATGTTTTTGGATAAATTTCAATGTGGTGTTTATCTTTTGCAGGTTCATCTCTTATGTGTTGGGAATGTAACTCTGCGTATGATAGAAGATGTGAAGATCCTTTTGAGCCAGAGACATTCGATAAGTGTGATTGCAAACAGCGGTTTCCTAATGAAAATGCTACGGGATATGTCTGTCGAAAAATTGTACAGAAAGGTAAAAATAATGTAATCAAATTCTTAAGCCCCTCGGTAGAGGTGTACAGCATCAACAACCTAATGTGCCTGCCATGGTTACTTAAATTCTAATTGATTGATCCCTTTGCAGTGGGAGGAGTCCTCCCACTCCTCCCCCTATGGTCTTGGGAGGAGTAATTTATTTTCATAAGTGAATGTATAAAACAAAATCAATGGAATTTGTGTCTACAATTCAAGCTAGTAAAAACTAAACATTAAACCACAAGGTAAAAATTTAACGAACCGAACAGTCTGCGTTAAAGATTGGTCTTGTAAAAATACACTATTTCATTCCGTTTCATTCCATTCAAAGAAAAAAAGAAAGAAAATACAACTGCTTGACTGGGACTCGAACCCAGGTTGTCCAGATACTAGCTGGGTGTTCTGTTAGTAGTTGGTAGAGCACTTGGCTAGTAAGCGAAATACCGTGGTTCGAGTCCCAGTGGGAGCATCTGTCTTTTCTTTCTTTCTCAGATTAGTATTTCTTGTCTTTAATAATAATAATAACAACAATAATTTATTATAAGTGGTTGTGACCCACATACTTTTTACCTGGGTAATGAGATTCTTGACGAAACATTTGGCAACTTCTGGGGTATTTGGTTCCAGCCCGACTTGAAGTTCGCCACACACTGCAACGTTATCTCCACTGCGGCCAGTCGCAGATACGCTGTTGTACATCGCTGTTTCAATTCAGGAACTCTTTGCACCAGACTTTTGGCCTTCAACGTTTACGTCCGTCCATTACTCGAGTATGTCAGCCAGGTTTGGTCTCCTCATCTTCTCAAGCCTTGGGCCGAGGTGCCCAAGGCAAAGCTATTACACTTCTCGGATGATAAGGGGATTTGCCAAGCGATAGACCAATCGTGGACGGAATCGATACTTCATTGTAAAATTAAA
Organism: Lithobius niger; assembly: GCA_023313725.1. Classification (NCBI taxonomy): domain Eukaryota; kingdom Metazoa; phylum Arthropoda; class Chilopoda; order Lithobiomorpha; family Lithobiidae; genus Lithobius; species Lithobius niger. Next base: position 51,650 of record JAHWFP010154050.1, on the reverse strand, counting down.
TCATCATCAAGTGAGATAAGTGTGCATGGAGTTTTAGGTCATCGGCAAATTTTTCTTGGGAGACCATAGTTTTAGGACATTGTAAGTCATTTAGAAACAGAAGAAAAAGCAGTTGTCCAAAAACAGAAACTTGGGGCACGCCACTAATGACGGCCGATGGTGGGGATAGCTCACCCTCGACACTTTGGGTGCGTCCCATAATGAAAGCCGAGATCCATGCCAGAAGCCCATCATTAAATCCAGCAGACCTCAGTTTAAGCAGAAACTTGGAATGCACCACAGCTTAAAATGCTACTTTGAAATAAAAAGCATTACTTAGGCAAAAATACCGAAATCAAGGGCCTCGGTCCATTTAGCAAGCGTAAGTAAAAGCTGGTGTACTGTAGATCTGCTTGGTAGAAAACCAAATTGGTCGTTTAGAAGAATATTGTACTTATTAATGTCAAACATCATTTCCTTTCAAATAAGAGATTTTATGATTTTACAAGGGTCGCTAGTTAAGGAAATTAAGCGGTAGTTTCGTGGTTTGGCAGCCTTTATAAAGATAGGGACCACAATCGCAGTGGACCAATCAGAAGGCAAAATTTCAGTATTAAAAGAAAGAGAAAAAATCCGTTGCAAGGCGGGAACCACATGATTACCAATTTTAAGGTAAAAAAAAGATGAAAAACCATCAGGGCCGATGGAATGACTGGGTTTAAGGTGGTGAAATGCAGCCCGGACTTAGGCCACCATGAAAACCATATCCGAACAGCAACACATGCTAAAGTTGGCATCAGAGTCTTGAGTATAGGTGCAATTACATTGACGGTAATGTCATGTTTAGAAAATTCGGAATTGAAAGCTGCAGCTTTTTCGGAGGGAGAGGTTTCCATTTACAATAAGTGGTGGCAAGGTGCAGGAAGAGTTTGATTTAAGTTGATAGAAGCAGCAGAGGGCCGTGAGATTGACTTCATTCAGTATTTTTGTTTTGAAAAATTTGGTTAAAACGTGGTTACACAAAAGGAATTAGATTTTTTCAGTGCTGAGTAAGTATGTTGGTTTGCTGGGGACCGATTATCACGGAGTTTGCGCCAGATGGTGAGTTTTTTTTCCTCCTAAGTTTTAACAACTCCTTTGACCGAACCATTCCTCTATTACGGCAAAAAAATCGAAGTATTTGTGCAGCGTGCAGTAAGTTTACGGATCACATTTAAGAAAATGATTCCAAGAAGACTGCACATATGCAAAACCTGCGAGTTCAGCTCTCCTGTTGAGTTGATCCAAAATTTCTCGTAGAAGTGTGAAATTGATAAACTTTTTTTCACATTTCGTTGGGACAGATAGCCTCTGGTGGAGCATGAAGGAGACCATATTACGGCAACTGGTCCCCAGTCCTTCAAGGACCCTTACACCAAAGACTGCACGGTCGTCAACAGCAAAGATAATATCGAGTATGTTGTGCCCACGAGTAGGCATCATAACCAGCTGAGAAAAAACACAGTCGGCAAAGATTTCGAGGAAAGCACCCTGGATGCGATCATTTGAGAAGAAATGAGTTCCATTGACAGTTGAGATATAAAGATCTCCAAGCACAATGTTGGAATAATCTAGTTTCATAGCAACTTTAATGAAGAATGCAGTTTTGGTAACCAAATCCTCGACGAAGCCATTTGGAATGTAGCACAAATTAAAATTCAATTTAGATGGAGGAAGTGTGACAGAGAATGCCTCGACCTCACTAGTGAAGTCTGCAAAAGCAAGGTTTAATCCCCTACGAAAGACAACTTGGTACCCCTAGCATGGGTGTCCCTATCGCGATGAAAAATCTCGAAGGGGAGACCATTTAAAATCATTGCATCAGGTATAAGATCATTCAGGCAAGTACCGGTAATAAAAAAAAATATAAAAAGAGTTTTGGTAAAATAGAAAGTTGAAGATCCGCAAATTATAGGTAACAGACTTCGCACAATTAAAAAGAGGCAGGCCAAATTTCGTGGGATGGGTAGCGAAGCAGGAGGAATGGGTGGAGCCCTGGTGACAGCACTTGGTGCTAACATTTTCAAAGGGGTGGAAGTAGAGGAACATGGGGGAGCATTTTGCCCGGAAAAAGTCCCATCTAGTGAAATTAGATTCCCGGCAATATCCTGTCTTCCAGCATCATCTCAGCGTCAGATAGAATGAATCTGATTTCATTAGACAGAGTCTTCTTTCCAAGGTAAATGAGATGGACACCGTCTCTGGCCATCAAGTTTCTGTTGGACAATAGGAGATGGTCGATGGAAAAAAGTTCATATTTTCCTGGAAACATCGTGCACGAAGGAGAGTGTTTACCTAGGCGACTTGTTTGTCTCCTTCGGATTTTAGATTGTTAACACGGGGAAACGGTGCAACGAAGCAGATCTTTGACAGCAGTCTCATGCATCTAACCATCAGTGTGGTGTTGGATAAGAGGTCAACGATATGATAAGAGTGGTTGCATGTGATGTTGTTTGTTCGGCGCAAACCACAATGTGTGCATCTTTTCACAAGTTCTGTACGATTCAGAATGCTGACTTTACTATGTTAGTAATAGTTCACGCATTAGTACCTCTTCTGGCTTTTGGAATGCACTCTAGGACAATATTTTTCGTTTCCTTAAACGTGTGTGATGCAAGGCATGATTTAACACGGCTCCCATAACACATTGCTCGAAATTTGCTTCTTAAAAGTTTTGCGCATTTGTCAGTGTGCTTAAGACAAGTTTAGTGTATCTGTTCTTTTGCATGTCACCGTTACCAACCAGAAAGCAAAAAAAAATAATAATAACGATCTGACTCTTTCCAGTCATATCACTGACCTTGAGAAGTATCATCTCAGCTATTTTCGTATAGTTCTCGTGAATATTGTTCTACCATTTGAACGAACATGGCTGCATAAAGAACGTATAGACTACTATATTGTGGTTTGGACTGCACTCTAGGACAATTAGTTTCTTTTGATTAGTTTGTCAGCTGTAAAGTCTTGATTTAATTATGGTTCCTAACATTGCTAGTATGAAATGGTATAAGTTAAAAATATCAGATCTTGTCCATGAGAGTTTTAGCTAGTATTGCAAAGGGTCTACGCAGCACAGCCTGGTAGCCAAAATATTAGCTTCATACGATGTTGAGTAAATCTGTAAAACCCCCAAAATTCCGACCATTCGTTACTTCCAGTGGTATATATACACGAATATGGGCTTAAAACACAATTAAACGTATGCATTGCTAGCATTGAGTGTTCTACCACAGCCTTTTCCCGTTGACAATGCTGAGTTATTATTTCCATGTTGTGTTGTCTCATTCATGAATGGTGTTTGTTTATACATTCATGCCTTTGGATAGAACGACATGTTCTGGCGTCACTTTGGTCGTTTCCTTCTTATATACAACAATCTCTGAACAATTGTAAAAAATATATGTACGCGTTTTTCTTCGATTGTTTCCCACCCGTTGCACGAGGGTTTCCTCCAGGTTCTTTGAATTCCTCCCTCATGTGACAAAAAACAACTGAAATGGTGGTAGCTTCCACTTAACATTTGCCGCTTGGGCCTTTAAAAAGCTCTAAGCTTATTGGCCGACATCTTCTATTCTATTCTAACAAGAGATGGTGTAGTGATGTTGTACCTAATTCTTCATATTCCATTTCTCGCCACGAGATGGTCTTCGCAGCTGTCGGTTTCGTGACGGCTAGAATCGTACCAGAACAGGATTTAAAAGACATCAGTTTCCTTCACTCGTGTGAACTAACGGGAGGTGAAACACGCCATTTCTGCCCTAGTCGGCTTTGGCTTGTAGTAGCCATCTGCTTCACCTCTTCATGCTTGTAGAATGCCGTTGTTAGCCGAGTTGCCACGTATATGGATTAACTATTACCAGAGTGGTATTTTTCCGCATCTATCCTATCTATTTTAACACGTTTAGCGTATTTTTAACGTGTATTATCCGAGAAAATAGTTACAATCAGTTGTTCCAAATTTGACCGAATGGGGTCGCGACTATGAACGAAAGATGGAACCTGCGGTAATATTATCATGGACACTCCCTTTCATGTCGATCCTGGTTTAACGCCTAAAAAAATAAAAATTTAAAAATAAATGCATTGGCTTTGGAACAATTTTTACACAGCATCTATTGTTTACAATTCTGATTACTACAAACAGTCACGTTACTGTTTTTTTAATAGTCTTTTATCCTGTTGTCATTGGCTCCTAAGTAACGAAATATTTATCGTACAGACTGGGCAATCTGAAGGTTAAGCCTACATGCTATGGCAGAAGTTTCAGCAAGCATAGAAAGGTATAGATAAGAAACCGTACTGTTTATCTGAAATCTTTCTGTTGAAAAATATAAAATAGGTATTAATTACGGATTTTAATACCAGAAGGGTAATTTTAAGGAAATATAATTATTCCGTATTTAATGTTTTCTTTATTTCTTTTCAGTACATGGAAAAATCCGGTACATCCGAAGCTGTGGGTACCTAGGAGCATACGATAAGAGTAGGCCATGCTACTTACGTACTGGAACCTTTGATATCATGATTCAATACTGCCACTGTGACCATGAAACCTGCAACAGTGCAAATTTTATGTCAGGTTCTGCCATTGCAACCTTAGTAAGCTTTGTTGTTGGCCTGTTCACTCTATCAAACTGGCAATTCGCATAAAAGTGTGTCACATCATAATGAAAAGAGAACATCACGTGGTGCAGTGTTGCATCACGTATGGCGTCCCGAAACATTCTTAGGATGAAATCGCTAACTAGACCTTAGTTGAGAACAAGACTTTAAACCATCAGTGCTGCATTTTCTGCAAATTATGTTCACGGCGATTGGATTATTTGGGACGTCTTTTTGTTCGAGTGGAATGAACTTGAGAAAATTATCACCAGCTTTGGATTACCTTATTTGTTTAATCCTACAGGATAATACCTGGAATATGGCTCGCTAACAAGGCACGTAATTACGTATTCGGCTATGCGTAAAATGGTTCCAAACCCTTACCATTATATTGCAACATCGTGTAGACAGCATGTGCACCAATCTTTCAAGAGGGAAATTTACTGCTATTGTTAAAAATGAGATCAACTAGGACATCTTCACGAATTTTAATCAGCTCATTGTAGCCCAAAGCTGCAGTTCTATCACTGCCCATGTTACATATTTACTTATTCCAGTATTTCCTAACACAAACATTGTTGGTGTTTTGTGGACAGTCACGTACAAAAACAAATGTTTGTTGAGTGTTCTTCATTCAAGTTAGCTTGTACACCTACACAAATTATTCTGTTGCGATTGTGCTTCTGTTCCTGAAACTCAGTGCTTGTGTGAAACAATTTTGTTGTTACCTGGTCCACAGTATCGTTTTGCTATAGTTTGATGTTATTGCAGTATCCATATTGGAAACTGTGACATCGTTTTACCAAACTGTGTGCAGTTTGGCATGGAAAGCAGATAGCCATGCAAGTCCTGAAGTGTGGTGTGCTACAGAGACTGCGTGATTTGTTCACAAAGGTGACAGAATGCCATAAGGTGCAGAATAAGTGTGAGCAGTCGGTTTGTATTGGACTTTTTTCAGCCCAGTTCATTGTGATGGCATCGTTGTGATGTCACCAACACGATACAGTGAGTTACGAAATAAATGATGGATGGTTGCATAAAGCTGTGCATTTAACCGCACTGTTATGGATCACATGCTGAATGCATTCAGTTGGAATATTCCACTATAATTGCTTTTGTGCCCCTTAAAGCAAGCCACCTTTAGGCTGCATCATCAACCACAATGGAGGATGGAAAGGTACAGCTCGAATGTGGATTTGGCATTTTCGTGCAGAATGTTTGTTGGATAAATGTTTGTAGCAGTGAGTAAGTGACTTCTTCTGCAGAGAAGTCTGCAAGTCACGTGAACCTCACACATGATTAAGTAACATGCAATTTCCTTTGTGCCACCTCTGAACAAACCTAATACAGCAGTGTAATTTCCTTAATCCTTAAGTTTTAATTAATAGACACCTCACGAGCAACCAAAAAGGATACCATGATGGAAATTCAACAAGAGAAGTGTCAATGGTGTAAATGGTTTGATTGCCAAATTAATTTGTGCCACAATTGAACAATTTTTGTTTACAGCAATCTTAATCGAAAGGATACATTACGTGCAACTGAAGAAGACACATTGCTGAGTAATTTAATTCTAAGACATTTGTTCATGGAAACCACCTGATATTCAAAACAACATTTTATAATTTATCTGTTTTGTTTTTGCAGTTACAGAGCACGAACTCAAACTTATCGTAGCGCCTCATGATGATGATAGGGACAATTTAGAGGGAACATTTTTAAATTTACGCTACCACTGAACAGTGATTAGCTTATTACAGCAACGTAATTTACTTCATTTTTTTTTAATGTGCAGTAAAAGAAATAGCTCTTTGAGCACTTGACTAATCCAACAACAGAAATTTTGGTTGCGTAGGGTGTTTTAATCTATTAAAATGACGTCAGGTAATGTATGCCCTCAGTGAAAAGATTAATTTATTGAAATAATGACTACCTAGCGTAACGTGCAACGTGCAACCTAAAGAACAAGAGCTTTTTCTTGAGTAATGCAAGAACGCAACGGTATTGCTGACTTTTTGGATATTGTAAAATAGCACGTAACTTAATTTAAAAGTTTCAGTTGTGCGGCCTAAAAGGTTCTTAATGTATGTTTTTGACTAAACGTATCCACTAACCCCAACTTTTTCACAGCACTTTCAACAACAAAAATTAACAAATTGCAGACTATCACATTACCCAACTACTACATAGTAAAGTCCTGCTTCTGCTGCTGTATTTGAAACATTATTCCATTGCCCTGATTTGTATAAAGTATGGCCATTTCAATGTTAAAGATAAAAGTCATTGATTTTCGCTAGAGCATCAAGATGGTTATTGCAACTTATGTTGTTTACTGGCTTATCCAATTATTCCATTACTTATCTCTGCATACTAAACATAATGAAAGAGACTTGTAAGATTGCATTTGAACAAGAGTTAATGCAATAGGTGAAAAAACTAAACAACCCAAGCAATCTCTTACAATTATTTTTTAAAAATGCAAAAATTCACCAAAATGAAGTATGTTTAAATACACACTTATATTTTCTTGCCAATGGTTTTTTTTTTTGGAGGGATTAATGAAACTTCATATTAAAACTTTATATTTAACGGTTTTAACTAACATGTTATTCGTAAGTTTGTAGAGAAAAATAATTAGTGTCCCTTGCTATTAAGTCGAAACAGGCTTAAGACAGAAAAAGGTGTGACCCATTGTGGAGGTGATCTTCTTGTTCACTACCGTCCGAGCATCATGAAAAAAGCTATTTTCACATTACTCACACAGTATGTGACTCATGGTTCTGATTACGGCTGTAATGAAGAAAAAAGCATGACAAATTTACTTCCAACATAAAAAAACACATTATTTACGTATTGTAAAAAAAAAATTTCCTTCAAATATCGCACCAGTTACACCAAATTCAAATTTTTCCCGGAAAGTTTTGATGTTAGTGAAGATTTTGGACTTCAGATTTTAAGACTTCTGTAATACTTTAAAACTATGTTATGTTGACAATGATTAGGCAATGTGCAAAACGTATATTATTCTTCAACATTCCATTAACTGTAGTGGTATGAAAGGGTAGGCAGCATCGCATGATTTCTGCAGTCATTAGTTATATGTGCAAGTCTTTTTATTTTTGTAAACACGACCAAAACGTTTTAATTGGCGTAAGTGGTCAGCACATGACTTGATTGTTAGAGGCTGCTTTAATCTGAATAATATTTAGTAGTATGTTAGCAAACTGATACAGTACCATCATTGGGTGATATTTTGAAATTTGATTGGAAAAAGGAACCAGTCCCTCCAAGAAATGGCTATGCGTTTAACACCTTTAACACTTGTGTAATCGCCATTGATGTTCGTGTCATCTCTACTTGCTTTTATGGACAGATAAAATAAAATATCAGCTTCAGGAGCCATTTATACTGTATGAGTAGAGTTTATGGAGAAAGTGTGATCATAGTCTACATATATTTTTTATGCAATCAAGGTAACAATCAACTATAGAAAGTAAAACTAACAAACTTAGCAATGGTAATGGGCGTAGGCAGATAAGTAATACTAGTTTACAACTTAATTTTAGTTTTTAGCCCTACTCTCAGACATATGTGAAGCAAATTAGGGTATTAACCAAGCAAGTCAAAACAGCTGAAAGTACCACTAAACGTAGTAATGTGATAAAATGTTGCTGCATCCGTGATTTTTCATTAGGAGTATTAGTCATAGCCGTGACCCAATGAAAGCTATGCTACATTCTATAGGACTGCTTTCTATTAAGTCAAATTTGGAATTCATAAGATTACGGTGGGGTTTCCAGGAGTGCATTTGTCAACTCATATAAGTTTTTCCACTAAGAATTGCTAAGTGCATTATATTTGCTACAACTTTTTTTTTCAACTTACACTATGATTTGAATTAACCCACAACACAAAGTACTATATTTAGAATTGCATTGTGTCTGTGTATGTGTCAAGAAGAGTCTTCGACAAAACTCTAATGGTTCAGTATGATTTCATTACATGCAAAAATCATCCCATTGTTTTCTTTCTTCATGGCACCACAGATTTAAAGATGCCAGTTTAAAGTTAAACAGAGTTTAAGGGGATACATTCCACATCCATTTGAATCGTGTAATAAACATGATATTGTAAATTTTCTAATCCAAACGTAAGTCAGATATTATAAAAATATTATAAACTTTGTCAAAACCCAGTTAGTACTTGTCATCGTTAATTCCACTGATACTGGCAATTGTACTTGTCAAAGGAATACACCAAACGCATGCAGGGGCACTATCAGGTGCCAACACTCAGATGAAGAATAGTCACTGACCTATGATAATAATAGTTTAACGAGTCTTTATAGAACCTCTCTGGATGAATAAACTGGACATTGCACATCAGGAATAGGCTACACTAATTGTCCAAACACTCCGTTGTCTTATCTGCCAGAATTTTGATCGTTTGGTTGGACTTCTGGCTTTCCCACCAAGTTATCGTTCAGTGGCAGTTCACACACACGACTGGGAACAATTTAATTGCTGGAAATTTTGTGTTAGTTCTGTTGAAAAAAAAACCCATTATATTTTGTTAGGGAAAGTTTGCAAACGTGAAATATGAAAGCAAACTAAAAGTTTTATTTATATATGTATTGCCATAATTTGTTGAGCTAAATAATTCCCTTCGGTTTGAAGGTTCCTATTCAAGACGAATTGGCTTGGAAAATGCGACTTCAGTTACATTACACCAAACGAATATAAACTGTGCGAAGCAGGT
>JAHWFP010154050.1:23076-42262 GCA_023313725.1 Lithobius niger | reverse complement strand
CAATTGAAGGCCGCTGCAGAAAAATTTTGGCCAAATTTCTGCCGTTTTGCCAATTTTTGACCACATTCCAATACACCATTTTAATCGTCTGGACGAGACCTTTCCATTGGTGAAGTAGCCAGATCAATAGGATAAAGCACTGAAAAGTTATTCCATAAAAACAAATAAACATGGGGGTAACATGGCATGGGGATAAAACAGATTAGCTATGCAGACAAATTTTTTTTCTGCCTCTGGGAGAAAGTTCTGCCTCTGGGAGATAGTTATGCCCAAGACGTCTGGATTATTATATATGGGCTAACGATTCAAACAGTGAAAGTGATGAGTGATGAGTGATGAAGTGATGAAGTGATGAGTGATGAAGTTGAACAATGAACCATTGTTACACTGGCTGAGCAGAAGTAACAAAAGGGCAGTGTAGTACAGGGCTGAGTTATTAGACCAAGCAGTAGGCGGGCTGCTCAAAACACCGGCACTCAAGTTGGTGACGGCAGGAGTGCGCTTGCCCTCCCGTCTTACAACAATCATTCGTGGAAATACATTCAATGGCAGCCAACACAAAAATAGTGAGTGATCGATTTATTCGCAGGCTACAAAAATGACAAGGAAAAAAGAAAATATTTTTATATTTGTTATTTAGTTCAGTGACATGTCACATTTTCTTGAGAGTTGGGATAATGTCTTGTTTACACGTATTGTTGGGCCATTATTATAAAAAAATAAATTTGCACAGAATAGTAGGCGGACACACTGAATAAAATTATTGTATGTAGAGTTAAAGTCGATAATGAATCTGGGATATATGACTAATTCAGATTCGGACTGGATTTGCCAACAATAGCATGAACGTTTCAATAGCAGTACCAGTAAGTGGAACGTCGACTGTGAAATGACTGGTCATACACTTACACTTGAACTGGATACGTGTTGTGATGTGACGGTAATTCCAAGAGACTGGTACACAAACTACTTCTACAATCTAGAATTAAAACCCACTTCGATCACTCAAAAGTCATGGTTGGGTAAGATTATCAAACCTCAAGGAATTTTAAAGTAAACAGTCACTTTAAACGGTCGTTCTGAGAGTTGCACCAGGGAGTCAGCACCAATGGCACTCACACACTCAGAGTGACCATTTAAAGTGATTGTTAACTTTAAAATTCCTAGAGGTTTGATAACCTCACCCGACCATGACTTGAACTTAAACTGGATCGTGAAGTTTAATTTCGACCTTTGACAGTTCTTTAATGCCTGTATCGAAGAAGGAACCACTATAGAACTATGTTATCTATAGCACTGTAGATAACAACTAATGTCAATTTGGCGAGAAAATCTGAGGAGGTAAGTTCCCAAAACAGTTTGTACAAGAACTGGAGACTTCTAATGATTTTAAGCAAAAATTAAAATGAAGCCGAACTGTAATCCAAGATTTATGAAGAATTAATCCGTACTCTTGTTTTAAGGGTGAAAGTTGAGGAAGAGTTAAACCGCTTGATAGGGGAGGGAGTTTTGAAGCCCATTAGCTGTAGCTTGTGGGCGACACCCCTTGTTGTTGTTCAAAAGTTAAAAGGGTGTGTACAAAGGGGATGACTATTAGCTTACAGTTAACCCAGAGTTGGCTGTGGTAGGTATACTTTCCCATGTCTCAAACGGAGGACCTATTTGGCAAACTGGCTGGCTGTGAGACATGCTCCTTAATCGATTTGATTGATGAATTTGACACATTTAAGAGCATTTGTTTATTCAGGAGCTAGAATAGAAGACGTCAGTACCAGGATAAATCATTAATGTTCCTCATGCGAGTGTCTCTTTGTGCAGGCGCGAACAATGTCGACTTTGATACACCAGCAGGATTCGCAATGAGGCTAAGTAGAGTTGTTAACCAGATTCAGGAGCTAGGAACTAAGGCTGTGACTGGTTGCAAGGATCATTCGACTGGTTGCAAGGATAAGATTAAATCCTAATTCAACCGGTACTTAATACTCCGTCATGGTCACTAATGAACATGTGTAAACAATTCAACATTAGATTTATAAATACTCGAAATCGTGTTATAAATAGGCCAGGCTTTTTGGAAACTGACGAGCTTCATCTTTCCAAAACGGGTAAAAGTTGATTCAACGAATCTGTGATGAAGGACTTTTTTTTTTTACTTTAGCCATGCTTCCACAGAAAGCCAGAGAATTACAGGGACCATGTCATGGACCTCTACTCTATGCATATGACCCCGGGATGCACAGGGCACTTCAACTGTCGCAGCTTGCCTACAACCTTGCTAAAAAATCATACTCGGACTCAATACAAAGCTTCACAGGCATCGGGAGGAATTTATTTATTTATTTTTCCAAGATTTACAACGGCAAACAACACTATCAGTTCCCGAGATACCTATTCATATAATTTGTAATTACTCAACAATAACAACAACAACAAAAAAGCAAAGGTGGCAGAAGCTCCCTGAAAAGCAAGGCACATAAACAACAAAATACATAAAAAGAGGTCCATAAAGAGTTCAGAGTGCAGTCAAAAATACCGAAAAGCATGCAAAAGCACAAGGGATCATATCAGCTAGTCATTGTACCGAAAACTTGTTTTCTGAGGTAGAAACATTCAGTCCCTCTTCAAATTTTATAGGAAAAAACTAAGTCCTCGCGCTCCCTGCCGCCATTCAAACACAATAACGTTTTTTTTTTTTTAACGGATAACAGGCCCAAAGCTGAACCACTTTGTTCTATTTTTGCTTATAATACTGTTGTTGACGACAGGAACCAAAACCTCCCACGGCCACAAACCAGTGTCGTGACTGGCACTTGTATTACAGTTAATTTCAGTAGGGCAGCAGTACTTTCGGAATTGTCCCATCGGAACCATTGCAAGTTGATAGTTAAAGTCTGCGAATGCAGTAAGAGAGTGGGAACAGACACTCGTGTCGTCGAGTCGTGTTGTGTTGTGCTCCGAGATTTTTCATCCTGAACGTGATTGGGGACCGTTTTATCCGAAGCTTGGACCAAGTCCGTTAAATGAACATGTTGTGCATCTGCTGTGACCGTTTTAGCCAGGGTGAGTGCGTTGTGTGAGTGTGGGAAGTGTTTTTCTTCGTCGTGCGTGAATCGAGGAGTGGTCGGATTGGCGACGCCATATTGGATCATTTCTCTTGGTGCTGGTTCGCGTCCTGGTTCAGCCTAAAATTTTTTTTTTTATTGGCGAATCCAAATTGAATACTGGACGTGTGTTCTGATCTTTTTAAGGTTTTTAAACTTTCAATTTTTTTAAACTTTTTAACTTTTAACTTTTTAAGGTATTTTTTTGGTTTATGATGGAGAAGTTCCTACATAAGAGAGCCTGTGATCACAAAGCTATGAATGAGCGACGAAAAACTTTGTACTTTGATTCACATGAATCCCCAATAAATGTAGGCCATACCATTCAGAGTACACCACACAAGGATTCAACAGGAATTCTGGCTCTAAACGATAGCCAGAAAAACGAAAATGACCTTCCAAATATCCCCGCCCTCCATGATCTTTCACTCAAGCTACTTAATCGTCTGGATGACTTCAGCCTAGAGAAAGATCTGGATTTGGGCGAAATAAATGCAAACGTTGCTATCATCCCGGACCAAGTTGCACGTGAACTGGATGGAAAATTTGAAGTATTTACAAATATTTTCGAACAGTGGACTGGAAAATTTTTCAAAAGTCAGCAGAAAATCCTTGAAGCCCAAGCAGAAGATCTTTTTTTAAGATTTGAGTCACGGTTGGCTGGGGTTGAGGAAGCCATCTTTAGAAGACTGGATAAGTTTACCACATTAGAAAAAAATAAGGGCGACACCAATGAAGACAACTCGGATGACCCGCCGAATGGAGGGGCAAACATAATTGTGAAATTAAAAACTTCATCTTCTGGAAACCTCGAAATCTTATCTGCCCATTTGGACCAAGACAAAGTTGGAAAAGAAGATGAGATTTTGGTCCCAGTTCAAAGCTTTCCTACCCCCCTCCATAACAACGTAACAACACAAAGAAGAAGACCAGTTAATAAAAAGATGAAAAAAATAATTATTGCACCGCAGAACATTTTACCTCCCATTTCTTCTAACGAAGAACAATCGACACAAAACAGCAGCTTAGCTAGCGACCAAATGGAAAATGTGACAGCTCTGTGTAATGCTCAAAACCACCTTAGGAGTGCTGACCAGTCTTTAGGTAACCAGGTACCTGAGAATGATGCCCTATCGGAAATAGATTCCAGGCCAGTCGATCTTAATGAATTGTTGTCATTGTGGGGCGACCATACCACTATTGTTGGAGACTCCCATGTGCGACATCTTAAGGGGGGAAATCACCCGAAGTCGAAGACACGGACTTATCCTGGCCTGAAACCCAAAGATCTTGCAACCAAACTACAGCACATTTTGGCAGATGCAGAAAGTGTGAGATCATTAATAGTCTGCGCTGGAACAAACAGCATCAACGAAGAACCAGCAAATAGAATTGTCATGCATTTGCATAATTTTGCATCTTCTTTCCGGGTGAAGTGTCCGAATGCCAAAATTTCATTCATTGACCTATTCCCACGCTTTGGAAGTTCTCAAAGAGAGGTGGACATGAAGATTGCTCATACAAACTTGTTGCTTCGTCAAATGTGTGTTGAAAACAATTTCTCCTTCATCTCCATTGACAGCCAGATTTGCTCCGACCACTCCCTACTGGCAAGGGATTCAATTCACCTAACATCCAGAGGAAAGTCGGCACTACAACGGGAAATTTTAAATGTACATGGACCGTTGGAAATCTTTCCGATCTAACTGGGGATAGCCCCACGTTTACACATCTGCCTTCAGTAGAGCCTAGAAATCTTCTCTGCATTTTAATTAATGCGCGTAGTATTATCAGGAATATTGGTTGTTTTAAGGCTCTTGTCCATCTTAACACTTATGATATTATTTTCGTGGTCGAATCCTGGCTTAACCCATCCGTTACGGATGCTATGCTTGGTGGATCCACTGATTACGCGGTAATTAGGCGAGATCGGGACAGTCGGGGCGGTGGACTCCTGATACTTCACAGAGCTATTATCCCTATCGCAGTTTCTGCAGTGAGCACGGCGGCTGAAGGTGTTGTCGTTACCCTTCCCTGTAACAAAATTACATTCATCCTTTGTTATTTACCTAATAGCTACGTGGATTCTGAAATCCTTAACCTATGTTCTTTCAGTGAAGGTTCCTTGAATCCTAGTTATTCAAATATTTTACTTGGCGACTTTAACCTTTCAACAGTTGATTGGGATCGAAATATTGCCATGAATAAACATCACAGGTATTTTCTCGATCTCATTGCACCCCACGGACTGAACCAATTGGTTGATCAGCCCACGAGGGGAACGAACATCTTGGATCTTATATTTACTAATGACGAGCGCCTGATTTTTGATGTCTGTGTTGGTGCACACTTCGGTAATAGTGACCATTGTGTTGTTTATTTCACTGTAAACCTTTCTGGTACGGCTTCTGGAGGATCCATTGGGAGAAAGATGGCCATAGGAAAGGGAAAACTTGATTTCGTCAAACTTAAGTCCTCCCTCTCTGCAGTGGACTGGGATAATCTTATTTTTCTCCCTCACCAAGGCATTGAACAGACTTGGACTTGCTTCCATATTATCCTGACTGGCCATATCGCCTTCAACAGAGTAAATTCACGTTTTCCTAAAAATATACATCAAGATTATGTCCCTCGCCATATCAATAAACTACGCATCAGAAAGCTCAAGCTCTGGCGACGCTTCAAACACAACCCTAGCCCTGTTGCGTTGTTAAATTACAACACTGCAAGAAAGCAGTATTCTGATTCTACAGAAGCTTGGCACCGGGAGAAAGAATCGGCAGTGATCAAAGAGGGAAATTTGTCCTCCTTACTTAAATACTTTCGTAGGTCAACTGATTCCTCTCGAGCTCTTCCCCCACTTAAAGTGGATGACTGTTACATTACTGAGAATACTGGAAAGGCCGATGCCCTCAGTTCTACATTTGCTTCGAACACTATCATTGATAATGGTGACCTTAGTATCCCCTCTGACGACACTACAGTATTTGAGTCTTTGTGTAACTCGGTGAAATTCCCTCAGAACACCGTCCTCTCTGCTTTGAACAAGATTAAACCAAGCAAGTCATGTGGACCAGATGGTTTCTCGGCTTTTCTTCTATGGAAACTGGCTCTTGAAATAAGCTATCCCCTCTCCAGGCTCTTTTCAATTTCTTTTGAGCAGAGTACCCTCCCAGTAGTCTGGAGCCAGGCACACGTGGTTCCTATCTTTAAGAAGGGCTCCCCTTCCGACCCCTCGAACTACAGACCTATTGCCCTTACTTGTGTTGCTTGTAAACTTATGGAAACTGTTATTCGCGACGTTTTGGTATCTTTTCTTAGGAACCATTCTATTATTCGTCATGATCAGTTTGGGTTTCTCCCGGGAAGATCAGCAACTCACCAATTGCTTTTAGTTCTTGATCGTTGGTCAAGTGCACTCGATGTTGGTGTCCCATCAGACACCATTTATTTTGATTTTAAAAAGGCCTTCGAGTCTGTCATTCACCGAAAGCTTCTTCTCAAGATTACTTGTTGCGGCATCTCTGGAAAAATTAAGGACTGGTTATCAGCCTTCCTTCGAAACAGGTCCCAGAGGGTAGTGGTAGACCAAAGCTTTTCTTCCTGGACAACTGTTCCATGTGGGGTCCCCCAGGGATCTGTCTTGGGTCCCCTCCTGCTTGTTATTTACATTAATGATTTAACATTTAGGAATCCGAATACTTTTGGCTTTAAATTTGCTGACGACTTGAAGGTTGGGGGCTAAAATTTGTCCGGATCCCACTCCCAGGATCTTGTTACAAATATCCAGCACGTTGGGGACTGGTCAGATTGCTGGCAACTCCCTCTTGCAATTCCTAAATGCCATTCCTTCCATGTTGGTAACATAAATCCTTGTGCTCAATACACCTTAAATCAAGAAGTACTTCCTTCCGTTGAAGAAGTCAGGGATTTGGGAGTTTGGTTTTCCCGAAACCTGAAATCTTCCCTTCACTGCCAAAAGGTATGTTCATCCGCGTATCGCCGAGCAGCCATTGTTAAGAGATGTTTCACATCTGGAAACCCAGTGACATTGGTTTGGGCATTTAAGGTTTTTGTACGCCCGGTCTTGGAGTATGCCACCCCAGTTTGGTCGCCTTATTTGGCTCAGGACATTGATTCCGTGGAGGCGGTGCAAAGACGATTCACTAAACATCTTCCAGGATTTCTCAGCATTCCTTACAGGGTGCGCCTTGAGCGGCTTGGTCTGGAATTGTTGGAGTTACGTAGACTGAGGTTTGACCTTGTATTGACTTTTCGGATCCTGCGAAACCTAATTGAGGTCGACCTGCCTTTTTTCGACCTCGCCCCGAGCCTAAACCGTACTCGGGGTCATAATTGGAAGTTAGCTGCTCTAGCTTCCCGTGTAGACTGTCGTAGACATTTTTTTTCGGTACGGGTTGTTCCTATTTGGAACTCACTAAGTAGGGAAACTGTAAATGCGCGTTCAGTCTCAGCCTTTAGTAGATTGCTTAAATGTGAACCCCTTCAGCGTTTTCTCAGGCGTCCACTGCCCTGATCCTTCGACAATGATCTCCTGAAACGGAGTAAGCGGCTCACCACCCTTCCGTATCCTTCCACCAAGTGTCGAGAATTCTATTTATTTTATTTATTTAGTATATCCAGCCACCTTTTGCACTAGCTAACTGCCTTTCTCAAAAATCGAGTCCTGCAAGTTAGTGTGGGGTATACTTTCTTGGTAAGACCAGAGTTCCCAGCGGCATCCCCCAGGGCTTGGTGCTTGGCCCCACCTTTTTTTGGTCTATATTAATGACCTTGACATGCTGAATTCTCGATCATATGGGGCCAAACTTGCGGATGACGTCAAAATCGGAACAGTAAATTTAGCCATGGGTCCTTCCCATACAGTGTACTATGCTGGTTTAACTTGTGGCAGCTGCCCCTGTCTCTCTCTTAAGTGTAAGCCCATGTATATTGGATCTGCATGCACGGATTATTGCTAAGTGCTTGATGGAGACGGAGAGTGTGTTCTTCTTGTAGATGAATTTAGGCATCTGGGCATGTGGGTCACAGGCGACTTGAAATCTACCCTTCACTGTTCGAGAGTATGCTATTCTGCCTTCGCTGGATTGGCAGTGGTGTACCGCTGCTTTACGTCCGAGCATGTGCAAACTAAGGTTTGGGTATTTAAGACCTTTGTCTGCCCTTTGCTCAAGTATACCACCCAAGGCCAAGGATATTGACTTGGTCGAGTCCGTTCAGAGGATATTACTAAGAGCCTCCCTGGACTTCGCAACGTAAACCATATTGAACGTTTCTAAAGAGTTGAACTTGAACTTTAGAAATGCGGCACCTAAGATTTGATCTTATCCTGACATATAGATCTTACACAACTTATCTCAATTGACCTTCTCTTTTTCGACTTGGCTGTGCGTACCTACTACACTCTGGGTAACCGCTGGAAACTTGCGACCAGGGGATCCAGACTCGATTGTTGCAAATACTTTTTTGCGGTGCAGGTGGTTTCCAACTGGAACGCACTTTGTTCCAAGATAGTTTGTATGGACCCTGAAAGCGGCTTTCTAAGGGAACTGTTGGCAGAGAATTTGTCTGCCTTCCTCAAGAGAGTCTGCCCCCCCCCCCCCATTTACTGGTGCGGTGTCAGCGGCTCACAACCCTTCCATCTGCCATCCACTTACGGTGGAAAATTATTATTATAACTGAAAGAGTGATGCTCCATCTGTCAATTTTAGTATTTCTGCTGTTTTAAAATATGTTAGCCTCAATGCTCGCAGTCTAGTTGAGGAAGTATCCAAATTTCATATCGAAATCCTTAATAGGGGTTTGTACTTTGTTTTTGTTGGCTTCATGTCAGCATCACTGCACAACGATTCTGGGCAATTCTGGATAAAATATTATCAGACGTGACCGTGGATTGCGGGCAGGGGGTAGTTTGGTTGCTTCAAGAGCAATTTAAATATTATTACCACGAATATTGCTTCTGTCATTGAATCATTGTGGTTTAGCTTACCAGATTATAATATTAACGTACTTTGATCTCACATGAGTTTTTGGAACAAGATATTGATGCTTTCAGGAACTACCTAAAAGTACATTATAAAGTTACATTATCGAGTTTTAATTTTGGCGACTATAACCAGTCAAAGGTTGATTGGGACAGGTGGTGTTCCCTCAAATTTGGTGCAGCAAAAGTTTCTTAATAACACAGAGATTTAATTTTTACACAGGTTGGTACCATGTCCAGGATTCAAGAAGATGGTTTGAACCCAAGCATCAGCTCTCCTAGTAGCGACTTGCTGAACTAAGTTTCAACTAACTTAGCCAGAGATAGGACAACAAAAGAAAAAAATTCATTAAAAAATATCTACAAACCAAAAATACTTTCGTTAAACGGTTTTCAAAAGGTCAATATACGTGCCATTAAGTATGAAAACTTCGTATTTGTGGGCCTGTAAAACTTTCTTCCCGGAATCCATTTGCAAATGCTCTCGATTTTGTATATGCAATGCACTATAGCAAGTGTTCAGTTGCTGTGTGGTCCGATTTCACGATTTTTTACTTAAGTTTTTTTATGGCTATTTTGTCTGTCGTTAATTGGTTTCTGTAAATTTGTGATGGTTATTCACTGAAAAAAAATACGACTTGACTGACAGTTGAAGAAACTTTCTTCCTTGTTGATTTGTTTTCCGGATATATCCAACACTGTTCCGAAACAGTCTAGCCCTCGCAACAAAAATCTGTACTTAACAGAGTTCATAATTCGCACAATAATGGCGCTACACATACGAAATGACCATGGGAGTGGAGTGCTCATTTTGGGGTATCCCTTGATACTAAATTTAAAAGTGTTGGGCCATTGTTTGATTCGTTATCAAACCTCAAAATAGCGAGATTTGGTAGTTTCACCGCTAAGAATCGCAAGATTGAAAAAAACGCGTACATAAGTTAGTTCATAATTCTCACAATAATTTTGCTACACAGATGAAACAAATATGGGAGTGGAGTGCTCAACTAGTGGTATCACCTGATACGAAATTTAAGGTTATTGGCCCATCGGTTGATTCGTTTAGTAACTCTCAAAACAGCAGGAATTAAGCCATTTCAATGCTAAAACTGAATATTTATGAACAAGCACCCATCAAGTCATGCTGAGAAAAGCATGAAATTTGGTATGGATGCGCATGAAGGGGTAGCAGTGATAGCAAGTTCAGAATCCACCCAGGAGGGGGGGGGGGGGGGAATTATTCCCGCAAAAACTGTTTTTTTTTTTGCTGTAACTCCTTAACCGTCAACAAATCAAAATCACAGTGTGAAGCCTTACCCATACCCAACAGGAATAGATAGTATAGGCTTGCAAATAAGGGTGGTAAAACATTTGGTATTAGGAGACGAAGAATTGACAGGAGAAAATACGGCCACTCTGGGGATCGACCCCGTGACCTGTAGGAGTGAAGAATAGAGCCTTAGCCACACACCCAACAGGAACAAAACGAAGATGCTTGAAAATAAGGGTGTTATTTGGTTTTTGGAGACTTTGAAAGAAAAAAATCAAGTTACTGTGGGGATCGAACCCACAACCTTTAGTACTGAAAGCTAGCATGTTGTTGCAGAACCAAATTGGAATCTGTATGAAAGGGTTGGAAGTAACCTGCCTTAACATAACGTACCCAGAATGGGCGGCCATTTTGTTCTGTTTCAGTCAGGAAAATGGCCGCCAGAATGGACTCTTCCAAATTGAATCAAGAGTTCTCATTGGTCAAAAATATGTCTCCTATCCTGTCATTGGTTCATTTTCGATTGTGCATAAATTAGGCGTTCATTTTGTTCGGCTTTTGTCAATGTTTTAGTTTTTGAAATTGGGTTGTTATTCCAAGGGGCGGTGGGTAGTTAGGTTTTAAAAGATAATTAATATGCCAGTCAGTGTGTGTTTGGCCTTCAGGCTGACTAGGTGTCTAGGGCAAGAGTAGCAGCAAAGTACCATGGGTCTAACATTGAAAAAAGGGTAATATATTTTTTTTTTGGGGGGGGGGGCACCCCAAAAAAAAAAAAAGTCCCAATCCAGTCAAACTAACACCAAAATCGTCTTGTGGGTCTTATTAAATCCTGCCTAATTCAAAAAATTCGTTCAAACTGTACCCAACGTTGCCTGGCCCACTTGGCTCCTCTATCTTCCTGAATCTGGCTCAAATTCAATAAAAAACAAGCCGAAAACATTGTCTGCGGTGCCAATTTTCCCCAGTTATTCCCTAAATCATCTACCCCCTAACTGCCTCCTATCAAACCCTTTACAGGACCTTCGCAGGACCTCTAGAAATTAGAAATGAACCCCTCTCTAATCTGGGGGTACCACCACTGTTATTTCTTAATGCTTGAAAAAAATTTAACAGTAACTTACTAGTTGGCTGTTAGCAGACTTGACCAAGCATTCTCTTGGTTTGTAGCCCATAAACCTACCACTAAGCCATTTCAGCTGGACATGTCAGTCTTACTATAAATGGTACCTTTTATTACTGTCATTCTTAATGGCATGGAACAAGAAATTTGGGTCGAACCGCTAACCATTTGGTGCATAAACACTGCCTTAATTCTGTGAAAAAATGCCCACTGTTTGTTCACTATGGGATTTTCAATTAGGGGTTTCCATAATTAAAAACCAAAAATAATACCGTTTTTTAACAATGTTAGGTGTTGGGTCCAAATTTGGTGTTGATAGCACAAACCATTCTTGAGAAATCTTCGAAAAAGTCTAAACGTTTTGGAAATTTTCCACTCTTTTGCAATAACTTTTTCAAAATTTAAAGGAACTTGACAATGAAGTACACCATTCGAAGCATCTTTTTGAGAGCTTTGCAATGCTCTTTACTGCGTGTCAATAGCACAAACCGTTCTTGAAAAATCGTCAAATAAGTCTAAACATATTGGAATTTTCCTTTCTTTTTGCAGTAACTTTCAAAAACTGACTGCCTTGTAGCTTCCCACATCGTTGTACTTCCCCCATTTTCTTCAGAATTCTTGGATATGCTAAAACTATGAGGGGATGTGATAATTGATTTGGTTCAGCTCAAGTGGCCATAATATGATTACAGCTTTATAGCACTAGGGAATGACTGGTACTACTTTATTGAAATCATCCAAAGCAGTGTGACTGTCTGCAGCACCATCACAGGTCTTTTACGTCCCAAGAATTAGTTAAGCTAAGAAAAATTACAAAAAAATATTGGCATATGTACTCAAAAATCGTACTGCGAAAAATAGTATCAAGTATAACGTAAGTAGAACCAAATTTTTAGACAAAGTTCGCCAGTAGTCGTACTCTTTCTAGTATTTTTAACTTCGTTAAAGACAAAACACATACGTTTCGAATTCTTCCTCCAATAAAAAATAATAATATCCTATTATCAAGGACCACGCTAGTGGTCCGCCCACCAAGTTCAATAATTGTCACACTTCATTGTAACTTCATTGTAAGAAAGTCATTGTTTAATTCTTTCATTATTGTTGCATGGCCAATAGCTTTGGTACTTTAACCGAAACCAGAGCTGAGCGTATTTCACAATGGCGAGGATAAATACCTATGCGGCGAAACAGCTAGAAAATTGTTGAAAATGGGCAGTCTTTGTGCCCTGACAAGCAATAGTTGTATTTCAATCACGTGCATGAACTGTACAAAATGCCATAAAAGTGCGTGAAGATCATTGATTTTAGCTGATTACTATGTATACTGACTACTGATTACTATAATTCCGCTCACATAAAATAAACTACGCGACAGATAAGAATGAAATTTGGTATATGTGCCTTTTATGGTTTGACGTTTGGGGAAGCATTAACTAAAATTATTGCAATCATTTATAATGATACTTTACCGTATGTTGGGAAAACGCCACCGGTGATCAAAATAAGCATTACTCGTTATTAGTGTTAACGAGTAACAACGCAAACGGACTGCCAGAAATAAACGGCAACACATCATTGTCGATAAAATGAACGCGCTACTTGTTTGTAGCAAGGCGCATGGTTTTGGGCCACTAAGCCTTTTAATAAATCCGCAGCCCGCGCTACTTATTGTCGATGGTTGAATGCAAATCAGAAACGCTTTAATTTATATGATTGAAGTGCTTACTGCAGCAAAACTAAAAAAAAAATGAATATCTCAATATTAGTATTCGATATTTTTTGACCAAACTTGGCTAGATAGTAGATAACCGGGCAGTGGCTAAAATAAGATGCCACCAAAAAACTACAAGCGAAGTGATATCTAAAACAAAACCACAAGGGTGAAAGAACCCACCAAGTTTCAGCCAATCAAAGTAGTGATATCAGAGCCAAAATGGCTGCCACCAAGTTGCTACATTAGTTGTCAAGCTTTGATCTCATACTCGGTGGGATTAACTTGGCAACTAATGTAGCAACTTGGTGGCAGCCATTTTGGCTCTGATTTTGGCTCTGATATACTTTGATTGGCCTAAACTTGGTGGGTTCTTTCACCCTTGTAGGTTTTGTTTTAGATAGTCCGACCTAACGATTTAAATCTTGCCTTTGTAAGAAATTGTGTACCGGATGATGGCATAGATTGTAGGAAAAATCCCATCTGCACAGCAGGGGTTTGCTGTAATGTTGTATTCAGTAAGTCCGTAGTTCAAGAAGCTCTGCTGTTTTTTAAACTTCGTGCTGCAATTGGACCGGACCATTCTCTACAAACTTCTATAGAGAAATTATTTATGAAATAGAGAGCCCCTTGACTCATATTTGTGCACAGTACTATTTGACGTTGCGCAAACAAACTCTTTGACTATGGAGAGAAACCGTTTAAATGTACACGGAGAAGATAACCAAGAAGCGTCTATCTATATATACTGTAAAATGCAAGAACATTACTACTCGAAAGAAAAAGCTCATAAACCTGGCGTGGGGCGTAAAATTGTAACTATTAATCAGAACAAGACTCGAGGTCAAATATTACGCGATAAAACTTCATTTACGGATTTTTGTGATTTAGAAATAACACAGGATCTCTCCATTGAAGCATCAAATAACAATGCATTGATTGATACCGTTCTATCTGCCAATAATGATGGGCCACCAGATGTTTCTCCAGTGAGCTCGAAGAGTGAAGGCCTGTGCTGTTCTGACCTTACCATGGAATCTGGTTGTGTGTGATGACTTGAAATATAGCACGCCAATGTATGTCACAACTCGGTCGGGCAGCCGTGGAGATCCCACATTCCAACAACATACTAACAACATAGTTACCCCAGCTACTGCCGATATATCGCATACAGTTGGATCGTTAAACGAATTCCAGCATATACAACAAGCCCTGGAACGTATTAGACTTGAGGATGATATTGACAATTTGCAAATAAATTCAAAGCTTGACAATCTTCTAAAATTGAGTAGAGGTTTGCTGTTTTGCTCCCACCGCAATAAGAGAGTTAGATGTCATACCTATTCTTCATAAATTCAAAGGTATTATTCTGTCGGACCTGGCGGTTTTAAGGCTGTATTTTATAAAAGGTTTGTAGTCGAGCTTGGTGCACCTCTGGCTATGATTTTAAATAAATCTCTTTTAATTGGTGAATTGCCTACCTATTGGAGGAAGGCTAGAGTTATTCCTATTTTTAAAAAGGGAAATAATTCCGATCCCTTAAACTACCGACCCATTTCCCTGACATGTATACCATGTAGGATTGTTGAAAGGATGATTAAAGACAAAATAATGGTTACCAGGCAAGTCCATTGCTTTACAATTGTTAGGCTGTCTTGATGACTGGACCACGGCTATGGAAGCATGTAACCCGGTGGCTGTAGTTTTAATCGATTTTGCCAAGGCGTTTAACTCACATTCTCTATTAGTTTTAAAATTAGTCAGATACATTGAAATGGATAAAAATTTTCTTACAAACAGATTACAACAAGTATGTGTTGGCAGCTATATATCTCTGACGAAAGCACTGTTAAGAGTGGTGTCCTCCTAGGCTCCGTCCTGGGGCCTCTTTTATTTCTTATCTATATTAATGACCTTAAAGAGTTAAACCCCAAAATTAACACGCCAAAATTTGCGGATGGTGCGAAGTTATACACTGTTGTTAATAACTCTATTAATTATGGAGAACTTTCAGCCTCTCTTCTGGAATTTGAGCGATGGTCGACTGATTGGTGCTTGCCTGTATCCAGCCCTAAATGTAAAATTTTCCATATTGGCCAAAAAAACCTGTTAACACCTATTTCCTACTTAGTGTGGAATTAAATCATAAAACCTTGGCAAAAGATCTGGGTGTTTGTTTACGTCAGACTTGAAAAGTGGATCACTTTTCAACCACATTGTAAAATCTGCTCGGCACAAATTGGCCATAATCAAGCACTGTTTTACTTCTGGTGATGTGGCTACTTTGGTTTGGGCATTTAAGGTATTCGTGAGACCAATTATTGAATATGCCAGCCCAGTCTGGTCTCCCTACTTGCAAAAGCACATAAGCCATATTGAGTCAGTTCAAATATCGTTCACTAGGTATTTATTGGGTATGAGAAATAAACCATATTCCGAACGTTTACTGATTCTGAAACACTTGGGATAAGAAGACTAAAGTTGGACTTGACATTGACATATTTCATTCTCCATGGGCTAACAGGTATACCAAAAAATAATTTTTTTTTAAATAAATTTTTAAGTTAACTGTATACAACCTATCAAGAAGGATTGTCGTACAGTTTTTTTCTCCCACCATGTCGTTAACCCATGGAATGCAGTTCCTGCTGATGTTGTTCAGGCTACATCTCTTGCTGTTTTTAAACGTAAAGTCAATAAGGTAGATTTGAGTAAATATATTAATACTTGTGTGTAATTTCTGTTGGACGACAGCTGTTAAAAAGATTTCACTTTGTTTGTTTCTTCTTTTTGTAGACAAGATATAAATGGATATTTAAATATTCCTTCCTTGACCTTTTGTATTATCACAATAAACAATTGATTCATTCATTCATACTTTTACCCTTTCTTTCATATATGGCATCGTTCCATCTGCTTGGGAAACTTCCTGGGTTACACCTATCTATAAGAAAGGCCTCAAACCTGCCTAATTACCGTTCCATTGTGCGTACTGCGTACTGTGGAGGATACTGGGGAAAAAATATTAAAAAGAGCATGTGGAATTCTATTGCCCGAAACTTAATCGGAAATAATGATCAGTTTGGTTTTATACCAAATTCTTCCACAGTAATATACCATATGTTTGGATGTTGGTATCCCTGTCGATGTCTTTTTATTGATCTCACAAAAGCATTCGAATCCATTGCACATCGGAAACGCCTCTTAAAGCTTCAGTCACTTGGATTAGATGGTATTTCTGGGTTGGCTAAGGGTCATTTTGACCGTAGGAGCCAACGTGTTACTTTAGTAGAAATTTTATCTAATGTATTACTTAAAAGCAGCAGAGTGCCACAAGTATCAATACTTGGCCCATTATTCTTTGCACTATATGTAAATAACTTGTCCTGTAATCATGATACACCTTTATTTAAATTTGCAGATGATGTAAACTTATTTGGCTATGCTAATTAATATGTGAAACTAAACAACTCTTTAAGTGAAATTGGAAACTTGTGTAAAATTTGGCAACTCCCTGTTGCTGCACAGAAGTGTGACACTTTGAACATTCGAAAAAGGAATCCCAAAAATAACTGCAGCCTTAGCACAATTAATATACCACTATTTAACACTTCAGAAATTTGAGTTAGGTTCAGTAAAGATCGTAAATCAACAACACACTGTATTAAAATTAATCATACTGCTAGGCTAAGAGCAGCAACTATTAAGAAATACTTTACAGTGATAGACACCCCAACATAACTAGAAGTGTATAAAGTGTACGTAAGGCCAATCTTGGAAATGCTTGAGCCAGGTTTGGTCTCTCCATCAATTAAGTGACATTGACAGTGTTAAGACAGTATTGAATCTCATATAACTGAAATATCTCAGTTTCTAAATTGATGCCAGAACCGTGTAACATTATTGAGTTAAAGTTCTATTTGGGGTTTTTGAATCAGTATAAAAAATTCTACCTCACCTAGCTTCTATACCGAGTCCCTTAATAATAAATAGCCTTCTTAGTCAAACCACAACTAGCACTGGAACAAAGTGTTTCAGCATTTCTTAAAGCTAATGACGCTAACCTCCCTATGAAATTAATTTGTGACGGATTCGCCTGAGGTTTAGGCAGTATCGGTGGGCTTTGGTGTGAACAAATTCCATGAATTTGGAATACGTTTCATTCTTCAGACAGATCAGAATCACAATAGCCTTGTTGTAGATTTTTAGCAACAAGGTAGGCATTCAATTATATCATCCTTGTGTGTTCAGCACTGGGCCGTATTTCTGAATGACTATCAATTCGATGTCTATCACACCTTTGCAAAGCAAATTTGACCGCTCACAGTTTGTCTCCTATGACCCTGAAGAACGAAATGTCTCATATTGTTGCCCCAGTAAATTTTCTACATGTAGAAGGTATAGAATCTTTATACATCTTGGGCGAACAGCTGGAAAAAGCTACCCTTGAAAATAAAGTTTTATTGCAGATGTATCGCCACACTAAGTATGGCTGTCCACTCAAGATGGATGGAAAACTATGAATCCATATTTGCTAAGGTGTTGAGTGTACGTATCCTTTTTGGAGTCACGACATTTTTATCCTACTGTTTTGCACTAGCAAGTTTTACGTGAGCTACACCTAAATCAATGCAGAACTGTCCGTATTAAAGTCCTTGTGAGGTTTCAAGTATGGTGGCCAGGAATAGACAAGAACACGGAATTTATGGTTAAATCTTGTGATGCATGTAAGATACACAAAGATACTGGGGTTAGCATTCAGAAACACTCGTGGTACTATCTTGTTGTGGCATGGGACTTCCCACATGATGATTTTGTAGCAGAATAATGCAGGTATGAGCTATTTTGTTATTGTAGATGTTCACTCTATATTCCGTTTTGTGAATGAAGTGAAATCCACTACTTCTGCAAGATTATACAAGTTTTTCAAAGGTTGTTTGCCATCTAAGGCTTTTCGTGTCAGAGAATTCGAACATTACCTTTGTACGTATGGCGTCCATCATATCATTAGTACCCCCTACTGCACACAGTGTAATGAGGCTGCCAAGAATGTAGTACGTCTTTTAAGACATCCCTCAAAGCTGGAGAGCGAAATGGGGAAACCGCAGATACTGCATTGTTAACTTATTTATTGGCAGCCAGGACTACAACAGACTGTACAACACAAGACAGCCGTAATATGCTTTTCCTAAATCGTGAACATTGTACTCGTTTAACACTTCTATTGCCTACCACATATGGTATCATTCACGAGAAACAATGTAACCAGGTGTTGTCATAACCAGCGAAAATCGAATCCAACCTATGAAGGTGACGGCGTTGTGCGGGCACGAAATTTTACTTGGGGAAATTCGTCCTTACCTGAAGGCAAGAATGATTAAAAAAGTCCCGTTTAACAGCGTCTTGGTAAGTATGCAAATTATTCAAAGACCACGTGCCTCCCGTAAGCAGGAAACTGGGTTTAAGAACTCCGGACTCCGTAGTCGTGAGCCCCACTGTTCCCAATCAAACCTGACTGGCTGACTGGAATGATTTTGCACCTAACGTTCCATATAACTAGGATTATCTTTGCCATCTGATTCGCCCAAACAGCCAGCTGAACTGCTTGCAATGACATCTGGAAGTCCTACTACCAGACGTGTGCATTGAAAGAGTATTTCCCATTGTGATAGTGATGTGCCCACCCCCCTGTGTTGCTACTTCATTCACACAACGTGAATCTGTGCCTTCGTTTTCGCAGACTGTCCATAACTCAGGGTTGGGATTATTACCTAAAATTTCCGGAGAGGGGGTGGTTGGTTTAGGATGAGATCCCAACAAAGCTACATCGTTTGGCTTGAGATCCAAACGCTCCTGAGTGCTCTGACCTTTAAAATAACTGGTCTAGTTGAGGTACACAAGTGGGATGCTGCCAACTTACCGTTTGCAACTTTCATACTATTTTGCTTTCATACTATGTTGCTTTCATACTATTTTG
>JAHWFP010154050.1:9703-23066 GCA_023313725.1 Lithobius niger | reverse complement strand
ATACTATGTTGCTTTCATACTATTTTGGTTTCATACTATTTTGCTTTTTTACACATTGTTTTGCATTAATGAATGCATTCATTCTATAAATAGTCTCCAGCACTTGGTCGTAGTGTGGCTCCACTGTCACAGCCGCCACAATTTAAAACTTGTCCTGATTTACAGACCAGTACAACGAGGCCTATACTAACGCCATGTGTATCATGCCTGTGACAACTTTATGTTGAGGTTCGAGAAAATGCACACGCAATTTTTAGTATACTGATTAAACGATTGTGTTTTTTTTGGCAGCGCTAACTAGTGTTCTAACTCTGTTTGAGTTTGAAACGCCTTAAATTAAGACATACCGAATTGTGGGACGTCGCAAATACAACATGTCTTTCAAACGTGCTAGGCGCCATTTTCAAACCGTCTACATGCATAAATGCACAAATCTAATCTAGATTTTTAATTAGCAAAATTCTTCATTTGCAAGAAAAAAAAAAAAAATGCTGAGAAAACTAACCTCCCCCACGACCTTCCCGTAACATCTAATTGACGAGAATATCGACCACAGCCGACTACTGATGGCTCTTCCTGTCGCACATTTTCTCCATGCTTATTATTAATCATGTCAGGTCTTAATGGTGGTGCTGCGACGGTCGTGCAAGGCCCTCTGGTGTTGACATCACCAACTGAGTACTTCGATCAAAAAGGGAGACGACGAGCAGAAGAAGAGTCAAGATTCGAACGAACAAAAAAGGCAAAATGGTTCTACATTAGATTGGCTGGAACCTAATTAAATTGTCTTAAAGTTAATATTTGGATTTGAAAGAGCGCAGAAAAAGAAAGCCTTAGGCTCTGTCATAGTCTTCTTGAGCAGTATGGTCCCGTAATAGAAATCACATTATTTTTTTTCTATACTAATTACTTCCAGTTACTAATTTAAAAGAACAGCGTGCAGCTAATAACGTAATCGTTTGATGTTTAAGGTAAGGTTTAAATGAACCAAAGTCAAAACAGCAAAGGAACACTAATAAGTTCTTGTGTAAGGTTACAGATACCACAGTGTTTCTGAAGTGTTAAGTTCATGTGAAGGGACTGTTCTCAAAGGTGTCCAATCATTTCGTCACAAACCTCTTCGTCACATCTACATTCGTCACACTCAATTCGTCACACACTATTCGTCACACTTATTTCGTCACTGATTCAGTTCGTCACACCCTACTCGTCATACACTGCTTGTCACGTTCATTTCGTCACTCATTCACTTGGTCACTCAAACTATTCGTCACACACTATTCGTCACACACTACTCATCACACTCAATTCGTCACTCATTCAGTTCGTCACACCAACTATACGTCACACACTACTCGTCATACTTATTTCGTCACTCGTTCAATTTGTCACTGCAACTATTCGTCACATGCTATTCGTCACATACTACTCGTCACGCTCATTTCGTCTCTCATTCACTTGGTCACTCCAACTATTCGTCACACACTACTCGTCACGCCCAATTCGTCACTCATTCAGTTCGTCACATCAACTGTACGTCACATACGTTATTCGTACAACAATATTTTACAAATTTAAAAAAAATTACTAAAAAAGTTATTACTAGTGTTACAAAATCAACCTGTAAAAACCTGAAAAACCTATAAAAAAACCTATACTTTTTAGAAGCTGGTTCCGGGGCGATGAGTTTTTGAATAATTATTGCAATCTCGTTTACATTTTAATTTATTGAACGAAATCGGGTGACCAGAGCTTAGCTATCCTGACGAGGTTGCCTTTTCGTCGAGTGCAGGGGCGGCTTATTTTTTTTATTTTTTTGTAAACCGTTCAGGGTAGCTCGCTACATGGCTCTCCATTCAGCTCAGCAGCGTACAGAAAAAACTCGCTTAATCAGACTTAGGTCACATGACCTAACCTAACTACAACAATAGGTCAGATAGATTAGCAGCAATAAAGTCAATTTACACATAATCACCACTAGTGGGTGATAAGTAACGAAGTTTCGTAGCGAGATCCTACCCAACTATCTGAACTGTTTACGAAAAAAAAATATGCGGCTGGGCACATAGAAATGTGGTTATTGGCAGGGTACTCTCAAAAACTCACACGCTCGTGGGAAAAAGTAATTAAGGATGAGTCGCACACACACACAAAAAAATGAAATCGTTATTTGTTTATTACCATTATTAGTACTTTGTAATTACAGTCGTAGTTTAATAATATCTCCTGATGCAGTCCTGGCCTGCGAAGTGTAGTTATTAATCCAAGGTTTGAGCAGGGTTACGGCTACTCGAACATATCCCTGGTAGCGGTTGGACTCATAGCGTGTGACGAACTGAATAGGTGACGACTTGGCGTGTCGAGTACTGTGGGGCGAATAGCGTGTGACAAATAGTTGGAGTGACCAATTGAATGAGTGCCGAAATGAGCGTGACGAGTAGTGTGTGACGAATAGCATGTGAAGAATAGTTGCAGTAACAAATTGAACGAGTGACGAAATAAGTGTGACGAGCAGTGTGTGACGAGTAGCGTGTGACGTATAGTTGGTGTGACGAACTGAATGAGTGACGAAATGAGCGTGACGAGTAGTATGTGACGAGTAGCATGTGACGAATAGTTGCAGTGACAAATTGAACGAGTGACGAAATGAGTGTGACGAATAGTGTGTGACGAACTGAATATGACGAAAGTGGATGTGACGAAAAGGTTTGTGACGAAATGAATGGGAACCGTTCTCAAACGGAATTAACGCCAAAAAAAACTACTTTATATGGCGAAAACTTGACGGGTTTCTTTATGGGGTTTTGTAAAATATCATCCCTATGGTTGTTTGACACCGGTTTAATTTCTCTTGTAAGTGAAGCAGTAAGTAGCCTTTGCTCAAACACTGATACACCAGGGTGATCCAAAAGTCCCTTGCATCCAACCAAAAGCCCTACAGCATTGCGATTACACACCTAATAGAAAGGACCTTATTTTGTCCCTAAAATGGGGGCCACC
Source organism: Lithobius niger (assembly GCA_023313725.1). Lineage (NCBI taxonomy): Eukaryota > Metazoa > Arthropoda > Chilopoda > Lithobiomorpha > Lithobiidae > Lithobius > Lithobius niger. Next base: position 20,066 of record JAHWFP010154050.1, on the reverse strand, counting down.
CCATAAGCTTGCATTGGGGCGCCCTGGCCCCCAGATAAAAAGCTTAAATTTCTTCTTGTGAGTAATAGAGGTTTGGGGAAATATGCGCGTGGTCCGGCCAACGTGATCGCCAAAAACGGCATACCATTTGGATAAGCCGGATGTGTTTTACTACATCTTCACTGTATCTCGTATACCCACATCGGCAGGAAATTGTCCGGTGCACCCACTAAAGGTCTAACACCACTGTTATTACACAACTGACACTACGATCAAGGTTCGTCCCTAAGATGGGGGCAGGGGTGGAATGCATTTGCTTGTGTTGGGGCATGTAACCCCCCCCCCCCTACCCCACCCGGCCTCCTCCAAGTACCAATTTTATTTCTGTTCCTTAAAATAAACGTGACTACCATCCCCTGGGTTGGGCAGTTGATTCCTGATACCTCCTATAAATTAAAGAGAACAGACAGTATCACCTGGTAATAGGAAAATATCCCCGTGATGAAAAGCCCCTCCCCACCCCCAGGAAAATATCCCCTTAGCAGTGGTCCCCCAGAATATATCCCCAATTTTAAAAGAAAAGTACAAAACAAAACAAACCAAAAAATATAGAACAAAACAGCCACAACGAATTATAACTTACTGAAAACTCGCTGCCAAAAAATATTAGGAATGAAAACCTTTCAACATCAATAACCCCCGGATTGAGGAACAAAACAAGGTCGTAAGAGTCAGTTGTGTAATACCAATACAGTAGGGCATTTGATAGGGTGCAAGGAACTTTTGGTTTCCCCTATATACACACTAATTTGACTTGAACAGTTGGCGCCAACAGTTAAACGCCACTGAAAGCCAATAGTCTGAACTAGCCAAAAATGAAAATCACGATTCCAGCTCCAGTACAGATCTCCGATGTGACAAATTGGATATTAATAATTGTTGGCAATAATAATGTTGGTAAAAATTTTGGTATAAATAATGTTGTAAATATTGATCAGTTTTTTATGAATGTTGACGAAGCTTTTTATACCAAATTCCAGTGGAAAATAATAAAAGATGGCGGAGAAATTCAGCATCGAATTTCAACTTTAACACAGGAGATCAAACTGAAACAACACAGAGCCTTTATTACTGATTATCTTTTATTTAGCACTACTCTGCCTTTTGCAGTGGTTTTAGATCCGTGGAAGTAAAATTACAAACACACGCGCATGCACTCGAATGCTTTTAATAACTAGGAAACAAGCTTTGGACCAGTTGTAGGCAGAGCGAACAGATCTTCATTTCAAACTTATATTTAGTTTTGTAATGTAATGTAATGTTGGTTCTTCATACCCATTCTAGTGTGAAAGCAGACAGCAGGGACGGGGCCACTGACATTGTTCCCAAGTTTAAAGAACAGATTATTTTAAATTATCCACTAAAATAGCTTTGTGGTCTCTTCAGAAAAGGTCATAAGTCCACCACGTCAAGACACCACCGAAAGGCGAGAATGGACTCAGACGGGACCAGCTGAGAAGGTAGAGAATTCCATGGTGTGACAACCCTCACTGTAAAACAGGATGCGCGAACGTCCAGACGTGACCTTGGTTTCATCAATTTATAAGTGATCCCTTGTACGTATTTCCTGTGAAAGCTCGAAGAAAGGCACATCAGCTGGAAGAAAACCCCTTAAGATCTTAAATACAAGGATAAGGTTTGCTTTAAGACGACGAAGTTCCAAGGGATCAAGTCCAAGACGTTTGAGACGAGATGAATAAGTTAAAGTTCGAAAACCCGGAAGGGATGCCGTGAAACGGCGTTGGACAGACTCTACGTGATCTATGTTTCTCAATAGATACGGCGACCAAACCGGGCTGGCATACTCCAGGAGAGGTCGGACATACGCCTTAAAGGCACGTACCAGGATCCCAGCGTCACCCGATGTAAAGACACGTTTAATAACATGAAGTCGGCCGAGAGCTGAGTTTGTTTTTATATTTAGTTTTTATATGTAATGATTTGTTAATGCTCCTAAAATATCTGGGTGCAACATAGTCCAGTCAAATTAGCTTTTTTGCAGGGACAAATTCCCATTAAGCCTTTGTGGTGTGACGTACTGCTGCTCTTTGCAGGACTTCTTATTTTAGCTTTTTTTTTTTCAAGTATAGGCCTAAGCTACGTACCATATTTATTTTATTTTAATAGGCTTTCGTTTGGTTCAGCAATTAGTGCCGCCCGACTAAAAATAAAACTGCGCACAGCCACTGCTGTTTTAGCCGCCGCCCAATAGTTGTTACATTGTTTACATCAACTGCTGTGCAAAGTGTAGTCCGTAGGTTATATTAAAAAAATAATTACTCATTGAATTTGAATTTGAATTTATTTACCAGAGCCTAAAGACCTTCAAGTCATGTGCTCCTACTACAAACTTCAAAACTATATCTAACCTAAAGTACACCAAATAATCATTTAACTGCAAGCTAAACAATCATCAATACGAAAGTTTTTAACAATAATCAAGTTTCAAAAGGTTCACAATGCTGCCACTGGTATAAAACTTGACACTCCCACCAACGAAAACGCTGAGGCACACACCTCTATTACGCACTGCAACAGCGATATCTATCAAGACACACGCTTAAAGGGGTTTAAAGGGTTTAACGTATGTCGTCCAACAAGATAAAACGATAACATCCAGATAAAATATGTATATGAGCATGGCGACCACTAGACATGTTGTGTCTTTACAGCGAAGGCAGTTCGGCTGTTTTCAGCTATCTGAGGATAAATAACAATGCGACAGAAAAGGCTGAAACTTGTTGTATCGGGAGACTTTGGTCGCCTGACAACATAAAAGTCATTAGTAAGGACACAGCTTACCGTTTTCTTGTTGAAAAAACGACGTGAATAACGTTGATATTTATCTAATTATTTACTACTACTGGCTACTAGTAAGACTTTTTTGTATCACGAAGATAAATGCTTCCATGTGGTGAATAAAGCTGGTTCCTAGTTCATTTTACAGGTATTGCTATGTAGATGTGCCCTTTTCATATGGCCTCTTCTAATTGGTCAAGTGGTTCGGGGGTAGGGACCTCTAAACGACCAAATTGATTGTTTTACATGGTTTTAATCATTGTTTTTATGCAACAATGCCAAACTGAACATTAAATAAATCCGTGCATTTGTAAGGAGATATTGCAATACTAAGAAATACTGATCATATGAAAAAAGGTGACTGCTGCGCTCAAAATGTAACGAAAGCCAACCCCCCCCCCAAAAAAAAAGGAAATGGACCAGAAAAATAGATTTGTATTTCCACGTCATAATTACTAAGAAAAAATTGGATTTCACCAATTTGGACCAAAAAGATCTGATATCTACCCCAAAACAGAACTTGTTGAGGATTCCCGTCAAGTTTTTCGGATGTGTGAAGTCGTGATATCAAACGCCAAGCTCTTTCGCCAAGCTAATCCCACCGACTAATACTTCAAACGTTAAATGAAATAACTGAAAATTGCGCGGTAAGCAATTTTCATACATTTCATTTAACCTTCGAACTCTTAGTCGGTGGGATTAGCTTGGTGAAAGAGCTTGGCGTTTCATATCACGACTTCACACGGCCGAAAAGCTTGGCAGGAATCCTTAAAAAGTTTGGTTTGGGGTAGATTATATAATCTAAAAGTAATACCAATCACAATTGTAGGGTAAAAATATTTTAGCTTTTATGCCTATAGTTTTAGGTTTTATCCCTAATTTTTAGCGTTTGGGCCACATTTTTTCCTGTCGATGTAGTTTTGTTAGTAGCAGCTAACAACTTGGGTTCGAGAGTTAAGCCTATTCCTTCATGCAACACGGTTTCGGTTTCGAGACTTCACGTTACCATGACAACGAGGAATCTTTAAACTGTTAGAAGCAGGCATATTATTGTTTCGTGATTTGTTAAAAAAAAATACGTCGTCTGCGCTATAATTTGGTTTTATATATACTGCCGCGCTTTGATACGACGATTTAAGGTTTCATATTCGGGATTCCCGTCGCTAGTGTAAACGCCACTTTTGCCGCCAAGCTGAAGTGAATTTCTTCAAGCGTTCTTTTTTCAAAGTGTGTTGTTAATGGAATCCTTTCCCTTTTTATGTTTGCGTTTCTTCCTATACTGGTTAAATGCAACGATCAAATGTTATTATTTCATTAAGTTACGTCGAAAAAAGTTATCAGTTAAAAAGAAGCAACCAAAATTTAAGTAGCCGTATTTTTTTAAGTTCACTTGACTACCACCAGCATGGTGTATGCTTCGTCGGAATTCCTTAACTATTCACGATTCCAAATTTGCAATGGTGAGTGTTAGAAATAAATTCGAAAATTTGTTATTCCTCCCGTAATATTTGTTATAATTCTTTGTTTTTTTGGCTTGGGGAGAGAGGGGGGGGGGGGAGGCGAGTCCCTCCAACCCTGCAGTCCATCGAACATCCTTGGCTTGCTATCACGTATACCATACAAAATCAAGCTTCATAGATCACAGACTGTTGTGTTCTTGTTTTCTTTTCCTGAACATATTTTGCTGAAAAGATGACGCGAATGATAAGGCAGCTATTCACATTACTTTGTAAATACAGAAGAAGAATAAAATAGTGTATTTCGTTGATAAAAAATTTTTTACCTTGTGCCACTTTCGGAAATAGGAAACAAAAACGTGGTCGGTGGCCACTAGGTTGCTGTGACTAGTGTTAAACACAATCGTAAAGGCTCGTGTCTACGAAAAATCGTGAAGAAAAACGGTGGTTACTGCTACGTTAATTTTTGACTAATTTCCATGAATAATCTTACAACGAACTTCCATTCACGAATAGGGCATAGAATCAAGTGAGAAATTTTAAAGAAGCTGACAATGAATTCAAAAGTTTTGGATGCAAACACACACATGACTGGATGAGAAGCTCCTGTGTACTACTCCACGCCGCACCTCTCACTAAAAGATGCACAAAAGAGGACGTTAAAGCAACATACCGCCTGGCTTATAACCTTCCGCCTGCCTTATAACAGCTACGCGCCGATCGCATCCGCGCTTTTACCATAGTCAAGGTCAATTGAGACAGTAGTTTCGTTCCTCGCAGCAACTATCTCAGTTGGCATTGTGCCTAATAGACAAGCCAGCGTGAATTAATTGTGTCGTCACAAACCGGAATGATTCTCGTATTTTAAAATCATAATTTATAATTTTCTAGACTAGTGTCTTATAATTTTGCTTCGCCGATCGATTAATTAATTAATTTTGATTTTTACTGCATTAGCCTTTTAGAATTTTGATCTCATATTAATTATTAGCAAACGATTAAAATTAGTACTGCGCACACACAGATAAAACTTAAAGGTCATTTTAAGCGCGCAAAGGATCATATAGGAACGGATCGTTTTTAAATATAGTTAACAATTTTCAACAGAAAATCTCATCGACGCCACATTTCAAACGGATTTTTAGCAAGGTAAAAACACCTTTACTTTTATGTAAAGTAAATACACCTTTGGGGCCGTACTTGACGTGGAGGATCGAGAAAAATGGCTCTTGGAGGTATATCCTTGTAAGCTAAAAGCCAGACGGAAGGAAACGTGAAGCTGCAACGCATTTCAGCATGCAAAACGCTCCAATCGCTAATGGCTGATGTAGTGTTCGCCAACGGATACTTACATCTTTGGCACACCATACTACGTTTGAGATTTTAGCCAGGGAAAAAGGTGGCGTGATGGTTAGCATGACCGTCTCATGCGCCAGAGGCCCCGGTTTTGAGTTCGGTCTTAGCCACCAACGGCATTTTCGGGAAGAGAAGGGACCTTTGATGTCGATTGTGCTTATGTCGATTGTGACATGTAAAAGAACCTAGGAATTTCCAATGACTAAATTGCCCTTCTCTCCTTCCGGCGCATCAAACACTAGTGGTGCACATCAAGCACTAAAGCTAAACCTTAAGATTTCAGCCAGTCTATACCGCAGTTTTGAATCAATTTTCTTCAGCCTTATAAGTGTTTAAAAAGACCAGTTATAAATATTAAGGGCTGGAACTCCCCATTAACTGGTTTGTTAGATATTTCTAGCGTGTCTGAATGTGCAGTTCTGGTCTTGGGGAGCGCTGTCTACTATCGGTCAACTTTGTTTTTGTTTTGCTGACCTTCCAAGCGTCATTTGCACGCTATCGGTGCTTGCAACCAGAGGAAGCTGAGCAATCACCTTGACAACCACGCGTGCGTACCGACAATCAGGGAAACAATGGCTATTTATGTCTTGACGTGCGACAGACGTGAGAGGGTGTGTAACTGGAGCTAATTCTTGGGTGTATATTGCATTCCTTCTCGAAATCCGTTTGTGGTGGCATCAACTTTCAGTCTAAGCACTGTTCTTCGCTGCGCCTACCTTGAAAAGTTGCTCAAATAGATAAAAGTGGTAGCAAGGCGTGTCACATCTACAATCTACATAATAACATCGTTGAAATTAAGAACGGTGAGAGTGATATTTTTAAGAACCGTTACGAAGCTAACAACTACTTTAAACTTGTGGTGCACAATGCTATCATTGCTGCGTTTCATTGCTGTGTTGCAAAGTGGTCGGCAACAATAATACCTCCACAAATGAAAACAAAACATCATGAGACATTGCCCGCAATTTACATTTTGCTGGAAAGGGGGCATGGGGGGGGGGGAAGCGATTGGAGTCACAGGACGCGCTGATTGCTTAAGAGAAGCGAACGAAAATGAGCGCTGTAAGACTGCCATCATAAGTGTCATCGATGAAGTAACATTATTAGCCAACGAAAAATTGTTTCATGACGTGATGCTTGAGTGCACCAACGTTAGTCAGTGTGTGCAAAAAAATTAATTGAAAAAACTTAATTCGCTGAAACATACACATGACTGACAAAACCGTACCAGTATTGCGAACGGTACATCTATTACCAGCCTTGCGTTGCACGGGCTTCCTGTAGCTCAAGATATCACGTCCGTCGTCATCCAGTTGGGTTTCAGACTGCCCCTTTATGACGTCACTTGAGTGACTGCCTCATCTCCTTCCTGCCCCTTTTTGCATCTCCTGTATACATTACGTATTGGTTAACGCGAGGGATGGTAGTGAATTTATCATCCTTTTCGCAGACAAGTTTTTTCATTTTTTAAGATGTACCTCTTGGTCTTGGGATTCGATCCGGCGTTCACTTGGCTGGCAGTCGACCATTATTAGACTTTGGGTGTTTATTTCGCTCCCAGCCGAAGCCGTGGCGCCAGAAGGAGAGACGGACAATTTTGCTGGGTAATTCCAATCAAAAATTCCTAGGATCATTTACACGCCACAACCGGCATGAGCACGAGGCATAACAAGGCCCTTCGCTGCCTGAAAAGACCAGGGTCGTGTTTGGTCACGCTGTTCGGGGTGTCCAGGAGAACCCTCACATAGTTCAAGGTTCGCGGTGGGACTTCTTTATTTTTCTTTCGCCTGGTGGCATCCTCTGAAAATCGTCTGTTTACGGAAAAGAGACAAAAAAATGTATTGTTCTGTGGCGTTTCTAGAGAGCGCTTTTCACCAGGCAGTTCTTATTGGTACCAATAAATTAAGACTCAAAACTAATCTAATGCACGTATACTACAGCAACCCAGAACATTTAAAGCGATTGATTATTCTTTATTAGGTCCAGGTGGTAAGCTTAACATTTTTTCAAATACATGAGACTGATTTCGAGTTGTGCCCAAGTGCGAATTGCGATCAGGGGCGTAGCGAAGGGCATTTTGTTGGGGGGGGGGGGTGGCAGAGAGGCAAAATTTACCGACTTTTCTTTCAAAATTTGCCTAAATTTGCCGACTCACCTACTCTAGGGGGTCTGGGGGAGCGCTGTGAGCTCCTCCCAGTGGGGTCCTGGGAGAAGCCCCGGAAGCTGACGGATTTTTAGATATTCTCAGACCTTTCTTGGCTTCAGACAATATGTTTTAGACATTCCTAGGCTCCACAAAAGTGAAAGAAAATATATGAACCGTAGGAAAAGAGATTTTTTAAAAACAAAACAAAAAAAAACTAATTTCCATGCCCTGACTACAGAAAGTTGGCCTGAGAGGGGGCCGATTTACTAACAAATCAAAGAAATTTTTTTTTTTTGCTACGGCCGCGTAGACTTTTGAACAGAAGTACCACCCCTCCCAACACACACATAAACTTACACTATCCCTTATTTTCGGCCCTAGTGAAGTCTCATGAAGGTCATAGGAAAAATGGCAGGTGCTCCAAAGGGTCAAAGAATTTTAGCGAGCGTTAACCGCACCTGATCATCTGCCCGACGCAGCCCTCTTGGCTGTAACAATACTTTGAAGGAAACTACATTCTGTAGAAAATCTTTAACCAGTTTGCGTAGTAGAAAGGTACACACAAATGCAAAGTGGGGTGATATGAAGGAATATTAGACTAACGAGGGACTGATTTTTGCACGGCAGGAAGCACCTTGTAGGTGCCTTTATCAAGAAAAGGTAACACACGATCACACGTTCGTTTCATTAAAGAAGTTACCTACTAAATACAGTACTTTCTCTATGTGTTTCGGCTAGTTCTTTTAGTGAATTCCTTTTTTCTTCTATTTCTGCACATTTTTTTTGTAACTTTTCTCTTGTGTGTGTATGGGGGGGGGGGGTAGGACCTAACGGTGTCTTTAAAAGACCGCTGGATCCTGCATATATGACCTACTGCTAGTTTTTTAAGTATGAAAAGGTAGTGATTTATTTAAAAAATAGGACCATGTTTCGTTTCTGTAGTGTAACACCAATCAGTCTTTTTTGTTCATTCCAACCTTTATATTATTACGACCATTTTCAACTTAACAGCACGTAGAGAAGAAATTTTACTGTTTTCGAATATCACTCAAGAATAATTTACTGTAAGTCGGCATTCCATGAAAGCTGCTTCTTTTAGCAGCAATGTAGAGGCATGAATATAAATTCGGTATTTTAACCAAGCCTATCGTTGAGATAGATCTCCGTATGTGACGCGAGCAAACTGTAGAAACCTTATTTTGCAGTATTCAATAAACAATCTTAAAACGTTCAAACAATTTTTTTTAGCTCGAGTCGGTAAATGTTTTATGGATTTTTTGTGGTCAAAAGTTTTTTTAATTCTAGGGTAGCTGTTAGTGTTAGCCTCGTATTTTTTTTTTATATCTAATACCTAATTGCTCGGTTGGCTGTTAAACTAACTGATTCGGCTATAATTAGGACAAATTATAACTTGTATTCAACGGTTTAAGGTTGAACAATTTTTTGACTACCTCACCTTTTTTTCTGCTCCATCTAACTCGATGGGGTTTGACAGAGCATCAGTTTGTCTGACTTGGACCGTTCTGCCGCCATGGCAATGCTCTTCATGCTTGTTACGGTAATCGATGTCAAAACTACATACAGTGCACTCCAAGTTAATACGCATTCTTGGTTTTCTACCCGTATCAAGATTGCCCGTACTCATTTTGACGGTCGTGTAAATAAGAACGAAGTGACTTATTGTTGTCGGTTTGCCGACAGTGAGTTCGCAACAGGTTGATCGGGGGAAGGGGGATTTTCCAGAATTATTTCCTCTTTCAGCCGGAGGAAATATTTTATTGAAAAGCAACTAATTACCGATTTGTCACTCTGCCTTAATAAAGGTGCTGTTTCTAAACTAGAGGGATGTCTGAGGGAAGTGAGGAAAACTGTTTCTTAACTCGAGGCGACTGATCCAAACTCCTCCCACTTTACGTAGGCGTGACGTCATGGAGCTGAGATGTTGCTGAGGAAAGTGAGGCAAGTTTTTTCTCGCTCACTTACTGATCCAACATGGCTGCCATCACGCATTACTAGCTGAGAGGGTCGTGTTTCTAAACTGTAGCAAGTGAGATATGGAAAATGTCTAAATTTAGAAACAAAATCCAATTAAACAGAGATTAATAAGCATTTGTATTATGTTCCTAATAACATTTCTCTCGCTGAAAATAGATGTGGCAGCGATTATTGCTAATTTTTCTAATGTTGAGAACGACAAGTGGGGCAGTGGTGTTTCTAAACTGATCGGTTTTGGTGACGTTGAGGGTCGTGGCTTAGAGGAATCCATCTCACTCTTCCTTCTAGTTAAGAAACACGCCCATACAGTCAACTTAAGAAAACCGACATACGAAGGGAGAGTTGAAGGGATTAAGCTAGGTTAAACCATGCTTTCTCAGATAAGGTCACCCCGCCTTTAGCCGCAAGTTAGTCGGACAGTCGGTTAATATGCTAAATAATATTCGGATTGTCGGAAATATTTAGTTCCATTTTTTTTAATTGTACACAAAAATCTGTAGAGAAAATTTGCAAGAAAGGCTAACTTTGCCGGTGTAATTTCTCTGACCCACACGTGATTAAATTTTGCCGA